>JAOTOM010003432.1:0-156048 GCA_034440615.1 Ashinkailepas kermadecensis
CTTATTGGCCGTCGTGAAAAGGGCTATTGTGTACCTAAGCGTTTCCATACTTTATTCATGTACTTCACTCCTTTCTTCGCGAAGCCGATTGCGCCGAGCTGCCCGACGGAGCAATCGGGCGGGCGGCCCGGTTCCGGTAACTGGAACAGGTAACTGACCGGATAAAGTGCTGCTATATAGGTGACCTGAGGTCAAATGTCGGGTCTAGCATCTGTATTGCATCAATAGTAATGTCCAAAACATCATTGATGCCAATTTTGGAGCATTTAAATACAATCACAGCGATCCATAACAATGACAAGCCAAGCCACGCAAAACAAGAACATTTTGACAAATGTGACCTCATTTGACCTTGAAGATATTGACCTAATGTCATGAAATTTGCACACAATAGAGTTCACTACCGTACCCATCCACCCTGCGAATTTCGTTCTTCCAGCTTTAATAGGAGCCGAGATCTTATGGGGGGGGGGGGGTGCGGAATCCGCCCCCCCCCCCTCCAGAGCGCGTAATTATCAGAGGCCCTCCAGGGCGCGTGTTAAGACGTGTGCGAGCACACGTTGGCACGCATTTTACGGTTTGATAACTTGGTGCTCCATCTGAGGAGCGTTTTCTTTCATCGAACATTGCTCTTTCCACTTGAGTCGAACACTGAGCAGTCAGGAAAAAACATAACTTAGGCATGAAATACGATGCACTTGTCAGCTATCTCGCTTTGAGTGTTTTCGTAATACGCTCGGATTGATGCCCTTGTGGCTCGGCACAAGTTGCAGATGCACTTGTGGCTCAGCAGGTATTTACTGGGCAAATGAGGTGAAAAAGCCACCATTTAAAAGACCTTACCACCATGCGAGAAATCAATCCTTGCCATCCGAGGTAGTGGGATGAGTGCCACGCACCGGGCGGCATTCCGGAGACCACCGGAAAACGAGGCGAAGTCGACGGTTGAAGCCGCCACTGGAGCCCTCCGCCAGTACATGTGCTAGCTGCAACGACATCGCCAAACTCATATGGGAGTAGAAGAGCTTACTCAGGGTTAGTATATCATAGGTCGATCTGCCTCATCGGCCATTTTACCCGGGCACCGCGAAAAAAAAACGGCGAATAGTCGAATACCGTGCCGCGTTACCCGTTCGGCTAGTGAGTCATGTGTGTGGGATACTGTGGCATGGTGGCGTGACTCTGACTCACGTCACTGTGGTTGCCCGGGCACTGGGCTGTTCCCTGATCGCGGTGTCCCTGCAGGAGTCACTGCCAGAGGCTGACAAATATGGCACCACGGTGGCGAAGACTGCGGTTTGGCATTTAAGATGCCAAGAAAGGAAGACGTGTAACGCACCACTCGCCAAGTCCCGAAAGTTCGGTGCGATAGAGTGTGATGTTCTGACGGTTATCCATGCGCTCCCCCAGCCCCAACGGGGGGTGGGTCAGAGTCAGCTGCACTTCCACTGCCATCGTTTTCCTGCGTGGATTGGACTAAAATTGGAAGCAACCGACATGCCATTAGAGTATGATGAGTTTTTGCCAGCTGGCGCTGGCAACACTTGTTCTGCCAGCTTCCACTGCCACTGTGGAAATTGCCCGAGAATCGTCACTGAGTGCAATCAACCTTCCCTGCAAGTGTTGGCGTGATGTGTGCGCCCGTCAGACAGTTCCTGTAGTGATTGAAGGAAGAGATCAACAGAAGATGGTCAAATATTGCTCGTCGTAACAGCTCGACAGCAGATTGTTCTGTGTGCGCCTTTCCACGTGCCGCCAGCCATCAGTCTCTATTTCTTTGTGTAGTCTTGCATCTATGGTGACTGAGAAAGAAATCAGACGAGGTAGCTGACACACGGTGCAATATTTCTGCACCAATTGTTAAAGAAGTGTATCATTTGGCGTCTCACTTATTTAGCTTAACGAAACTAAGCATCAACGTGAACGATCATACTCTTCTATGGCATGTGAACAAATTACTGGCTTACCATACTAATTACACAGCAAAGAAAAACGTAGTGAGATTTTTGGAAATGGTATGTAATGCCATTCTTAGACTAACATATTGCTAAATTCTTTCCAAAGCTACATACCATACAATATGATTTTCGAAGGGCGTGTGTCATCTGTTTCGCCGTATAATTATTATTATTATACATGAATTATGTGTTCCGCAGACGATGCACCCGCCATGCTATTAAATGCTCAGTTGTCGGTAAAAGCGCGAAATATACCACTCCAGGCTTCCAGATCTCCGTATGAAAGGTTTACCGTCTTTTCGATATTCGTATTTGTGGTAGGGACGCGCACAAAAACCATCACTTTTTCATATATGCATGAAACTATGACTGCAATAGGAACCATAACTTCAAAGGAAGCAGACACACACTAGTTATCTATCAGTGCAGTGTATCGAGGAGTCTCTCGGCTATATGACCTGTGCAGTCGATGCGCCCCTAAACCACACACACACAATAACTTATCGAGGAGTCTTGGGATAACGTCAAACCGTCGTGTGGAAGGAATGTATTTCGATTGCGGTGTACGAGATATCGAAGAAAGCGAAATGAAACGGATGTTATTATTTTTGTTGCAAATACCTTGCAGTTCAAATACCTCTTTCCTCAGCTTCTGTTTCATTTGCACTGACGTGCGATGACAAGGCTTGAGCGGGTACATTTCCGTGTAAATAAGGTACGTGTTCACATGAGCGGTCCAACCCGGTTCAGCCGGTCCGTTAAGCTTTTGAAATCGTTCTACTTGCTTTTTTTTCTCGTGGCGTTTCAAGAGCTAATTCTCTCACTTAGAACTAGACTTGCTTTGTTTTCAATTTTAACTTCCATCAACTTTCATACCAATGCGTCATCCAAAGCACTTTAAGTCTCTGTTCAAAGAAAGCAGCTTTGTGGCTGCACTTTGCGTGCTCGCAAAAGTAGTCGTGTTGATTCAGCCGCCAGTCACGTGGCTACGTCGTTATGCCACCTGACCCACATGCCTCGGAGCCGGGCGGTCGCCTGACCCGAAGCCAGTTTGATACAGAGTACCGCTGTGAGCGGTGGAGCATGGCATGAGCTGAACTGGAAAGATGTCCCAAAGAAAGCACCTTGACACACCGTGGAACCTATGGTATTTTAGAAATCGTCACACCTCCATTCAGCTTGAGATGCATGGGCCATAGCCGGCGGGTGGGCATGATTTCGGCAAGATTGCACCACATTTTGACTGAAAGGTATTGATTTGCAATGCGCTGATGGCGAAAGTAGAGGCATTACTGTCGACATTGGGCTGATATGCCGAGTATGGCGCGCAAATCCGATATTTTAACTGTGCCCAGTAATTGAGGTTCCACGCATTTCTGAAATTCGTGCACTTCAGCCAAAATTAGACATTATTAGGTGTATATCCCCACGGGCCGCCAAGAGAGAGCAGTTGAGGTTCGTCGTTCGCCAGCCACCCGTCTCAGCGGTATGCTGCCCCATCCTGCACATGTACCACGGGAACCCCATCGCCGGCCTGGTCGTCCATAGCTGGTTCGTCGTCCACCACCCACAATGGCACCATGTGCTGTTCATAGAAAGATGGAAAGTCAAGATACGTCTGCAAGCTCAAAGGGTCTACCCTGGTGAACCATCACAGTGCGCAATGGACAAGCTACTTACGGGCCATTAAAACCCTACATATCTCCATCGGTTATATTAATATTATTCGCCATGTGACAAGCATTGTTGTGACTATTTTTATAAATAAGTCCCACGTACTGCACAGTTAAGCTGCATCCACAAATCAGTACATCCACCTAAGCCATATGGTAACAATAATTGCACACTCCTTCCCGATTATGCCCGTCTAAGCAATGGAAAATGACCAAAAAGACGACCGACGTAGTCGGAGCCATGTGATCTGCAGAGATATTCCCGCCCGCGTCTTAGCGCGCTACCGGCCAGTGCCGTAATGCGCCATCCATGATCAATGCAAAACAAGATGGTAATCTTTTTTGTGCGTATTATTGCATGAGCAAAAAGCATAGCTGGTATGATGTGCAAATATTCTGCGAGAATACACAATGTGTTCCATCACGCGTAATTAATAGGGCTGGCTATAAATACAGAAACTACTGTGGCCCAAGGGGACATATGCCACCCTTTTCGCCGTGTTTACCATCAGATCTTTGATACAATATTAATGACATGTGATCAACTTTTTCGGACATTCGAAGTCCGAAAAAGTGGTTCAGTGCCAAGCGCAAGCTTAGTGCATTGACCCTGAACCCACCTACCGATCGAGAAATTCCAGTTCTGTAGCACAATTTTGACCGAGAGTTTAACGCACCCACATATTCGGGCACGATCGCCCGGTGTCCGCGCCCCAACCTTGCCTCGCCAGTTGCCACTTAGCCATCCCAGCCAGAGGTGTTAATGGTGAACGCGTGAAGCTACTCGAACCCTGCATGCCAAGACGGGGAGACCTTTGCAGGCCAGCGCCCTACCCACTGAGCTAACCAGGCGGCATGTCAACCGGCGCGATGTGCCTGTTAAATAGCAATACCTTAGGACGCAACTACCATGAATATTCGATAAAGACCGAATTAGGACACCGAATATTTTTCTTTGCATGGTGGGAATACGAACAACTTTGCTCTTTCCTTTTCAGGGAAATGTTTTAAATAATGCACAAAATATTCAAATATTTATCTGCAAAATATCCCATTTTTTACCTCATTAACGTCATACTTCTCAAGTCTTGATGGTTTTGACGTCACAGTTCAATTGCAGGCCGCGGCGAGCGGACTGCCGCTCTCGTGGCGCTGTTTTGGCGTGGAGAGGTCTTGATATCTGGACCGAGAATGGAAGGAAAAGGCAGAAGCTATGGATGTTTGCTTTTGTCCGTACATTTTGATAACTACTTATATGCAATACAATACATGTACTAGCCTTTTCTGTACTTGTCCGCGAACATTAAGCCGGGGAAAATGTGATGGGATGCACCCGCAGAGAGGAGCCGCCGTTGCACCACACAACAGTTTTTGCGGTAAGGATCACTTTGATGTAAGTTTGCGAGTGTATCGCAAGAGGTTTGTTGCTGTCTGTTTGTTGCATACCTAGTTGCTCTCACTTCTCATATGTTACTCATTTGTATGTTCAATACACGGGTGGAAGAATTCTGGACGGGCCTCGTCTCCCCTCGTTGACTTTCCGTGAAAGTTCAACATTCCTAACTCCATTGCAATGCATTTATGCAATTGACTCGAAATATTTTAGCGCCGCATCACTGACTGGCTTGTCATTGCCTATCCAACCCTAGCCATCTCCCTATGAATGCTTTTCCTGATTGGCTGGGGAAGTAACTGAGCTGCCTTTGAAACAGAGCTGCCCAGCGAGCTGAATGCTAGATTTCCCAGACTATTCCAGTCACACATGGGGATGAAGCCGGGTTGTTGGCTTCGAAGCCGAAGCTGAAACCACAATAAGGTCACGGAGCCAAAGCCGAAGCAGAAGCCAAAGATAGCAGGTTAAAATACTAAGAAGTCGACGCAGAAACCAAAGCCAGCGATTACAAAAATGCTACGAAGCTAAAGCCGAAGCCAACAGTGAAAAGTTGCGAAGCTGGAGCCGAAACCAATGCCAAAATACGTGGCTTCGCGAAGCCGAAGCTGTTTATCTCTAACCATATGAAGATGAGGTTGAGGTCAAAGCCAATCCCTTTAGTCATGTAAAGCCGAAGCTGAATCCAAAATTTCTTGAATTTAGAAATGATGATGATATCTTGAGTCGCTCAGAGAAAAAGAGTCCTTCTCAATTGTTCTAGGTGCAATTCTAAGCAATTTCGACTTGGGGTGGGGGAAGACCACTAACAATTGCGGGGCTGACCACCAGGCATATCTAATCCTAGAAATATTGATGAAATGCAAAGTGGGTGTTAACCGAGGGAGGAATTGTCTGACCGGAGGCTAGCGGACATTATTCTATTGGAGATCCTAGGAGGGGCATTCCACATAGCTAGAGTATAAATATGTAAGGATACTAAGGATAGTGTCCACATAATGTGATGATAGTGTCCTTGTGATAGATAGTGTGATAATGTGATAATGTGAGATAGTGTCCTTCGGCACCTGTCCACAGAATTTCCTCATTTTAAATACAATTTAGTGAGAACACATGAAACCATGCTTATGGTACCAAAGCTAAAGCCACTATATGCCAACAAACCAAAGTCAGCACCTCAGGTTGACACGAAGCCAAAGTCGAAGCCGAAGCCAGCAGTTGAATGTACTACGGAGCCGAAGCTGAAGTCGAAGCTAACTGCTTAAAAATCACCAAGCCGAATTCGGAGGCGAAGCCAGCAGTTTAAGATTGCACGAAGCCAAAGCCGAAGCCAATGCCGACAAAATCATGGTCTCGCGAAGTCAAATCCGACGCCAGAGCCCAAGCCGGCTTCGCTTCCATGTCTCATTGCGTTATTTTTGTTTGGTAATTTATCACATTTTACTTCGACCATGGGTGTAAACTGGCACAGTTAATCTGCACCGAGAAAGTTAAAGCTGACAAATGACGAAATAAGCGCATGTCCATTAATTACGTACCAAACACTCACCTTGTCAGCCAGCCTTAGGAAAAGAAAACTATGAGCCACAAGGGCCCTTCTTGGTTGCACTTTGGACACCGAACCAGTTGCCCACCAAATCCGTCGATCAACCCTCCCTGGAATACAGAAAATCAAGCCCCCTAAAAATTATTAATTATTTAAAAATTATTCTTATTGATTGTCTATACCGTTTTTAAATATGTTCAGTGTGTTGCTACTGATAATGGTTCCTGGCAGCTGGTTCCAGTGTTCTACACCCTGTTGGTGAGAAAGACAGTCTTAACCTTGTCCTGCTGTGATTAACTTTAATTTTGAATTGATGACCTCTAATTGTATCATTTCTGTTAAATTCAAACATTTCCTGAGATATCCCTGTTCCTGACCATGAACAAATTTAAAAACCTCGATGAGACCTCCTCTCAGCCTTCTATATCTAAGGAAAACATATTAATTTCTTCCATCCTTCCTCCTTTTCCAGGTTTCCTTTACCCTTTACCCTTTTTTTTTCCCTTTTTTTTTCTTTTTTCCCCAAAACCCTTTTTTTTTTTTAAAAACAAACCTTCACACATTTTTCTAAATTTTCTTTCATTTATCTACTTTTAATTTTTTTTACTTTCCTCCCTTTCTTTTTTTTTTTCTTTTCTTTTTTTTTTTCCCTTCCTTTTTTTTTTTTTTTTCCTTCTTTTTTTTTTTTTTTTTTCCCCCCCCTTCTTTTTTTTTTTTAAAAATAAAACCCCCTCCCCCTTTTTCCCAAATATATATTAACTACCCCCCCAACCACAAACTTATATTTCTTCTTTCCCTCCCCCTCCTTTTTTATTTTTTTTTTTTTAAATTAAATTAATTTTTTTTTTTTTCCCTCCCCCCCCCAACAAACTCTTTTTTTTTTTAAACCAAAATAACCCTTTTTTTTTTTTTTTTTTTTTTTTTTTAATTATTTTTTATTTTTAAAATTTTTTTTTTTTTTTTTTTTTTTTTTTTTTTTTTTTTTTTTTTGTAGAATAATGGCACATAAATGAAGTGAATCAGCAACCTTTACAATGTCTCTAAAGTCGGAATATCACTTCCCAGACGTGGTTGTGGCACAGTGGAACTCAAGAATACACTCATCTGAACTGTCCTGATCTCTTCGGCGTCCAAAGCCTTTTCCGCGTCCACTCGCTGGCGTCTTCGGCGACGAGCGAACTTTGACGCAGCGGTCACAAAGACGGTTTTTATTAGCTTTGGTTGCCGAGAACTTCAACTTAGGATTGGAAACATAATAAGTACCACCACTACCAGAAGCAGAACTAGATGAAGAAATGTAGGTGCGGTGTGTGGCAGAGTGGTCAAAGGATCTTCATTTATATAATTTGACCGACACCTACTGTGATATTTGAAAGTTATTTGTATTGGCTAGTGATGCAGGCATCGCAGGTTCCACCCTTTAACGGCTTAGATTAACGTTCGATTAAATTAGACCGTATCTGTTATTTTTGAATTACGAATAAACTTTGAACGAAACAAACCTGAAGTAATTCCTTAACCTAGCGAAGCGAGTGTCGTCGGTACTGTTACTGTAACTGCTAATGTCTTTTAAGCAACCTTTTATCCCAAATACATTATAAAATAGCCAGGCATGATCTCAGTGCGAAGGCGCGGAGGGAAAAGAGAGGAAAAATAACGCGAGGGTGCCATGGTAACAACGATGGCAATTAATGCAATACCATTCCGAAATATTGTCATGTGTTCACACTGCAAATGCCGGTCGTCTCGTCTTGAACCTAGCGGCGACCAGTTACATTCCCCTTCAGTTTACGCGGGATTCAGCGACAAAATTCAGATATGTCAATGCATGTTTCTCATCGCCTCGCTTACCAAAGGCAACATCTGATCGGTCTATATCTGCGTACTTTCTGAGTCAAAACATGATTAATTTGGCCCATTGTTTGTTTGACGTGAGCCTGGAAGAGCTCGCTATACCAGATCCATTCATTAGCATTGCTCATCCAATGATGCCGAATCACACCGCAGTAAGTCAACGGCGATCGGCAGGCATTCAGCTCCGATTCAACCAAAGTTTTTGTAGGCTACCCGAAATGAAAAACCAGGTATTTATGCTGCAAGACGCGGTCGAATGCAGCTGGATCGACCCACGTGCAGTTTAGGCCATTCACAACAATATCCTTAACAACACGAGTTGTGCGCTGTCAACACAGAAGGAAATCATTTCAACATGGCCGCACAGACCGGCTCCCCTCTGACCGCCGGAAACCGGGTCTGCCCCTCGGCGGCAGTCGACGCCCGTCCAGTGTGGTCGAGCCGGAGCTTCCAAACGGCGGCGCGAGCACGGAGGGCGCGTCGTCACCGACACCGTGTCGGTCGGCAGCCGGCCGGAACGACGCGTCGGAGCCGAATCGCGTCCCTCCGGCCGCGAAGCAAACACGACAGGCGCACCGCGTACTGCCGTCCGCCGAGGGTAAAGCGCCGACGAGAGAGCGCACGTCCTGCGTAAACAAGACATATCGGCGGCAGTGGTGCAAGGATCCCGATTGGAAATCACCCTTCTCTGTTCGGTATCTTGTTCCGTGTCGGCGTCTGACGACCCAGACAAGGTGTCCTATCTTTGAGCTGGGTCATGTAAAGCCGGCAGCTGTGCTGAAACATAACATTTTTTCGAGTGAGAGCTAAACCCGAGCTTGTCTATTGCCGCGCGTATGGCACAAAGGTCCATCTGAACTGGCCGTCACGCTTTTGAGCCCGTGATATCTTTTTAACTATAACGTTGCTTCGCGTCGTAATTTATTCACTCAGAGTCAAACGTACTTTGATTTTAGCTCATTTTATCATACCAGTATTCATGTCTCGCTCTTCGTCTCCGTTGGAAGAAGGAGTCCGGCGGCTGCATATCCGCCTTAAACAGCGGCAGCACATCCACTTCTGCGAGCAGCTTTCAACAGCGATTCACGGTGTAAGGCAGGATCTCAAGTTCTAATCCTGTCACTCAGAGCCAGGTCATTTCTTTTTGAGATTTGCCAACTTCCATCACAATATCTCTTCTGAGTACTCCCATTATGCGGCGACGTCCCCGCTCTCCACAGCTAACAGTAGATTTCACAATTCCGCCGACGCTCGCTATCCGTCTCGGGCGGTAAATGGGTGGAGTCTTCTGTCACCGGGTCTCGATTTCAGCCCAGGGAGGGTTGACGTTTTTGTCAACATTAATGCAATTTGGTGAAGCCATCGCATTGGGAATCACTTCAGGTTGGCATACGGCTCGGCTAGTGGATCTATAAACACTCAGGGCATTGCGCTTTTGCCTACTGATATGCATGGATATTCGACTTCACCTGCGCTTTTAAAACAGGAAATCGTTTATTCATGGCTATTTTAACTACCGGTGCACTGTGGAACATTTCTTTCGCAATTTCCCGTGCTTTCAACTTCCTTCACTTCTTCGCAGGCATTTTCTCCTCTGTTGGCGGTATCTGAGGAAGGCTACCAAGTATGATGGAGGTTATTGCCTACAAAAATAATTTATTGCACCATTTCGCTGCTGCGCAACTATTTTTCCACCGATACACCTGTTTTTGACATTAACTACTCAAGTCTTCCAGTTGTTTTTGCATGGTAAGTACTTGAGGAATAGTTGTGCGAAACACTAAATATGTTTTGTCCAGTACCTGAGAACTTGTCGATTTCACCTGAGGTGCAGGCAGCTTCCAGAGAGTGGGACGGGGGAGTATGGCTAGTGGTCGACGGGGTCGAAGTACGCCGTCCTCCTATTTCTACACGTATAATTACATGGGCGGTCATAACAGAAAATGGATCCTGTATTCCGTTTTGTGGCGTTCAGGACCACAGGAAACTTTCAAGGAGAGGGAGGGGGAGGAAATGACTTGATTGTTTTGCTCTTTTCATACAACATCATATGATAAGTGCTAAGCTTCTCTTTAATGGGGAAATGTCAAGGAATGTCTCCGCAGACAGTGCCATAGGGCTAGCATTAAATGTTCGCGAAGATGGTACACTGGTTGACGCGGGGAATGGCTGGGAGCACCACAGTCCACCCTTCACTCCGGCAGCAGCGTCTTCTCCATGTGAAAGTGTTGAAGTTAAAGTTGAAGCTAGATTAACTCACACACCGACCACTACCACAGCCACACTTTTGCTGCATTTCTGTAGGAAATTGTGTCTGCCATCTTCAGAGCTGCGTCAACATACTTATTGGTGCGCTATGGCATGCGAAAAAAACTTGATAAAACCTTAAACCATCTAAACAGTCATATAGATATCACTTTTGAGGCAGTTACTTTATCTGGCACACACTTGGAAATAGTCGGAGGAAAATAGTCTGACATTTCACAAACGGTGGCGATTGGGTGGCACGCAAGTAAACTTACTGAAATGTTTTGAGCACCAATTTGCAAACACTCCCTGTTTTTTTCGAATGCAAATTCCTGGCCAGTTGGATCAGGCAACCTAACCCGTATCTAGATGCGAGATTTGTATTTGGTCATGAACAATTCGTGTTATTTGTCGTTGTGGACGGACAGCACTGGTTTCAGCTTGAAGAAACGCTTGCTGTCAGCAGGAAGAGGCCTGTCACTGTAGCACGAGCCTGTAATCAGCGGGATGACATCAATCTACCGTGAAATGCATATGCGGGACGTGATTTGCGCGGATGGTCGGCCACCGTCCCCCAGGGCACAGCCACGCTTAGGATTATGATTAGGATTAGGGTTAGGATTAGGATAGGAGCCACAGATGGCTGCAACGGGGCGTTAAATCGCTGCGTACGCTCACTGGTGTGGTTTCAGCGCTGATCTGAATTGTGACGAATGCACGGTGCGACGAAGTTAACCAGTGAGATGTAATACCAGCATGTTAAATATTCTCGATTGTTTTAAAGCTTAGAATTCGATCATTCTCAGCGTGACGACTTCAAGTCATACAGATAAAACCAGCTCTGTTTAAAACGAAGCCAAAAGAAGGATCTTCTGCATGGAGGGTGTCGTATGTTACCAGCTGATTGCAACTCAGTCGCCACATCCTGCCTCTGAGGACGTGGGAAGTTACACAAGTACTGATGATGAAAGCACCGTTCGAAGTTTAATCGTTCCATGATTTGATTAATTATTGGAGGCTGCTCATTGTGTCAGAGAGGCATCTACATTCGTATGCGGCTCTTGCGTCTTTGCGGCTTCCTTTGCAGCGAATTACAATTATCGATACCTAGCCTATCACCAGCAGATTGGTACAGTATCAGGGACCAAGCTCGCAACTCTAGCCCGTCTGAGGAGGGCAGTAACCAGTAGTCTCAATCACACAGAACAGTTTCAGTCGATCAGAGTCAGAACATACTGTCAATCTCAGCGGCTGAGCAGCTTTAGTCACGTTGGGCAAGGAAGGACCCATTAGCCTCAGAGACTCAGAAGCATCAGTCAACCAATGTCAGAACATTTCAGAGTGTCAATGGGTCTGAGTGAGGACAGGCTAAGGAGCTGAAGCCAGTGCTGTCCGTCCACAACGACAAACAAGACGAATGGTTCATGGCCAAATACAAATCTCGCATCTAGATACGAGTTAGGTTGCCTGATCCACTGGAGAAGAAGCTTGCATTCGAATAAAACAGGAAGGGTTTGCAATTTTGTGCTATCAAAAAATTACTCATGAATTCACGTCTCATCAGTGGTATGCAATGCATAGCACGTGACTCAAAACATTTTAGTAAGTATACTTGCGTGTCACCCACTCGCCACCGTCTGTGAAGCGTTAGACTATTTTACGCCGACTATTTCCAAGTGCGTGCCAGATAAAGTCACGACCGCCTCAAACGTGATCGCTATATGACAGTTTGGATGGTTTATGTTTTTATCAAGTTTATTTTGCATGCCATGTCGCACCAACATGTTATAGGTTGACGCAGTTCTAGAGATGACAGGCACATTTTCCTACATAAATGCAAGAAAAAGTTGCATTTGCATTTCCATTAGGATATCAATCCATCGTGGGGCATGTCATTCACCAACCCTCGCGGGGTGCCATCTGGGCTGGGACCCAGGAGGGAGAACAAAAGAGCAGCTGCTTTGGCATCAATAAGACCGACCGTCTCATGTAGTACAGAGATTACTTGAATGTTGTATGGGCTTATGATTAAAAAGTTGCAATGCGAAGGCGAAGATGTACTGTTTTTTTTCCATGCTTGAGCCTGCACGGATGCTCCGAATCCGCGTCATACTTCACATTAGAAACGCAGCAGAACGTTTGCTGATAGCAATGCAAATACGACAACGGGCACAGAGTATTACGAATTGTTATCGAGCATAGTATAATTTCTGGCATGTTTAGTATGCAGGTAAAACGCTAGGTACCTCCTCTCGGAAGACGTTTTAATGACCAGTAGCCTGTTTCATAAACGTTTTTACTACTTACTACTTACACTGAAATTTTGCTTTATGAAGCAGGCTACAGGTGGCTCATATGAATTCTTCCGTAAATACACGACAGTGCGTGGGCGTAGAAGCGGCCCAAACGTTAAGGAGCCAAGCCGATTTTGAGGTCAATTAATTATTCCCAATCAACGCCATAGGGTTAATGGCTAGGATCGGAGAAACCTTGAGGGGATATGGCGCCCTCCCCCTGCTCCTACGTCCATGAGAAAGTGAACTTACTTGTGGTTTTCCCTCGCTTGCAATGTATAAGGCAATCCATGGAATGTCTGATGCATTTCCTCCCGTCGCGTCGATGTCTAGTCGATGCCCACATGAACATACGTAGCAATACACATGATCTGACGATGGCGATAATATGACGACGTGAACTCACTGGAGTTTGATCTGAAAGCGTCCTAAACTTAATCCAAGGACGTTCACTCGGTTGGCTGAGTAAGCCGAAACACCTCGGCTGTATTTACACTGCATTGGTTCCCAGCAACACGACGGCGTTACTGTCACAACACACAAGACAAGGTGTAACTCAGTGGCACCGGTCACTCTGGGTTGGCATGTCCGCTGTCCAGTCGTGTTCCCCGGCGTGCGGCTGGTGCCCCGTCGCCGCTCCTGCTCACTGGTGGCCACGCTGACCGGCTGACAGTGACCACCGTCTGCATCCGTCCCAGCCCGGTCCGGCCACCACCCCCACGCTCTCGTGCCCGAGCGGCAGCAGAATCGCTCACCGGCCGTCGGCGGCTACCGGAATAGTACCCAGACCGGAACCGAGGAACCGAGACAGATCGTCCGCTGTCGCCAGGCGATGAGTCGCGGCAGCTTCAGTACAGGGCCGAGGTGTGGCTGGTGGGCGACTGTGGATGACCTTTCTCGTGGCGGCTTACACTGCAGGGTCGAGGCGTGGGTGGCTGGTGGGCGACTGTGGATGACCTTTCTCGTGGCGGCTACACGCGGGTCGGGCGTGCTGGTGGGCGGTGATGACCTCTCTTTGCAGGGTCGAGGCGTGGGTGGCTGGTGGGCGACTGTGGATGACCTTTCTCGTGGCGGCTTACACTGCAGGGTCGAGGCGTGGGTGGCTGGTGGGCGACTGTGGATGACCTTTCTCGTGGCGGCTTACACTGCAGGGTCGAGGCGTGGGTGGCTGGTGGGCGACTGTGGATGACCTTTCTCGTGGCGGCTTACACTGCAGGGTCGAGGTGTGGGTGGCTGGTGGGCGACTGTGGATGACCTCTCTCGCGCCAGCATCACGGGACGAGGTGTGCGTGCTAAGTATGTTTTTGAACCTGGCTCTAATGGAGCGTTGTCGTTTCGCATCAGGCTGCTGAACTTGAACTGGCTGAACGACATCTGGCGGCCCGACTCATTCTTCAAGAACGCCAAGTCGGTGACGTTCCAGACCATGACGGTGCCAAACCATTATGTCTGGCTACACGCCGACAAGACCATCCTCTACATGGTCAAGTAAGATGTTCGACTTCAGGCCCTGGCAGTTCTCACGAAGGCTTAGGGTTCGTGTGGACAGGGTTTTAAAATGATCTCAGCTCATCTCTAGAGCATTTGTGCTCGATAATGGGGGTAAATTAGTTCTGAGTATATGTTAGAGCAGTGTTGATCAAGGACTATTCCGTGGTCAGTATGCACATGGAAGACTGATGCATTGATTATAATGTTTCAAAGAAATGAGATCTGCGTGTTCAAATGTATAGTGAAAACCCCGAAACCAACATGCAACATAACCAAACCCGTTTCCTACCAAACGTATCTAAGCGTGCCCAGGTACCTTCCTGAAAACGGCCATTGCAGCAAAATGTCGATGCTCTCTATGTGTCTACTCGACCGGCTGATGGTCCTCTTGTTTCAAAACATCGGGAGGGGCACAAATGACTTTTATAGTCCGGCACACCTAAACAAAATATATCAACATCGGGGACCTCGCCAGTGCTTCTTGTGTAAGCGGGCCACAATAGCCTGGTGTGCTGGAATCGCGAGATGACACGCTTCAGTCCATCTAAGTGCGTTTAAACTGCCGGTGATGGGATGCAGACCGGCTGGCGGAAGACTTGGTCATGGGTGGCTACCGTTGTCGAGTTTGTGACACGTTGTGCGACACGTATTGCTGTCCGCTTGTCGGCACCTCCAACTCAGAGTTTTGATTTGCCCATATTTGATGAATTAGTGTATTCCATGGTCTGCAACTGTATAGTTATGATTCAACAATAATAAGCCACCATTGTGCCACTACTTTGACCCCTAAAACACCTACATTACCTGATGGTCACTCAGAATTAACGGCACGTGCGGATCCGATAAATAATCTTCCTCTCATTACTCTGACGGAGCCGATCGCGGTGCCAGTCTAGACACAGCAGCTGACACGCCTGGGTGGAGTGCTATATTGATGTGGAGTGCCATGTATAGACCACGCGCACGGTAGCAACGCATAGTCGCTCCAAAGTAAGATAGATCACTTCCTATTCTTGTCGCATTGCTTGCGGGAATATGCCCAACAGAACGTGGCGTAAATACCACTTTGCTCGCCCACCAAGAAGTGGGAATTGGCTAGTAATGACTTTGTTTACCATACATGGTCCATTTTACAGGTTTCTTTACATGTTTAATGCATATTTGTTTAATGGAAGTCTTTTCCCGACGTAAATATTTCAGCGAAATTCCTGTTAGAAATTCAGAGAGAAAGAGCGGGCGAGTGAGAGTGAGAGAGAGAGAGAGAGAGAGAGAGAGAGAGAGAGAGAGAGAGAGAGAGAGAGAGAGAGAGAGAGAGAGAGAGAGAGAGAGAGAGAGAGAGAGAGAGAGAGAGAGAGAGAGAGAGAGAGAGAGCGTGAGAGCGAGGGTGGTGTCGCGGAGGGGTGTTGCTGAGATGCTCCGTGAGCCAAGAAATATAAATTTCGTAAAGATTATTCATATCTATTCATGAAAAACTGTTGTTCCAAGCATAACACTCGGAATGGTACATTTCCCAACGGTCGTAACACATGTAACAATCAGCAGGGTGGTAAACAGTTCACAACTGGGAATGTGCGTTCCCACCTGGAGTTATCAGGTTCGCACTTCTGACTGATGGCTCGCTGACCACTCAAAGCTAAGCATATTTTCTCGTGTGTTTCTGGTTGCTAGGGGGGGAGGGGGTCCCGGGCCCCTGGCTGCGCCCCTGCAGGGATGGATCACCAGTGCTCACCCACCTGCATCTCAGCAAGGGAGTGACGCCCGTTGCGTTCTGGTTTCTGAGACCGACATGCAGATGTCGCTACTATCGCCCACACCCGACGTGACCCCACCCCTGTGGCACTTCCCAGCGTGAGCCTCCTGACACCTCGCACAGGGTGGCATACCTTCCCAGACGGACCCGCCGCTGGCCCCGGACACACCCTGACACCGCGCACCGTGTTCGCAGGCTGACACTGACACTCTCCTGCGCGATGAACTTCGCGAGGTACCCGCACGACTACCAGGAGTGTCGTCTTCAGATGGAGTCGCGTAAGTGCAGCCAGGCTCGCCGAGACCGGCCGAGTCACATGCGCGTGCAGCCGGGCCAATTCAGGTGCGCGGGCGGCAAAGCCAGACGTATGTACCAGACGGGGTCAGCAGTGGTCGGGAGTGGAGCGCTGTGACAATTACGGGTGTGCACCAGC
Organism: Ashinkailepas kermadecensis; assembly: GCA_034440615.1. Classification (NCBI taxonomy): domain Eukaryota; kingdom Metazoa; phylum Arthropoda; class Thecostraca; family Neolepadidae; genus Ashinkailepas; species Ashinkailepas kermadecensis. The sequence continues at coordinate 16,637 of JAOTOM010003432.1, forward strand.
AGCTGGCTCTGGAGTACCGTTGGCCCACGCACCGTGCGCCAGCGCAGGTCAAACATAGAAATTGTATCGGGGCTCGGGTGCACGTGCGTTCCCAACGTGCACTTAAGCTCCACATTGTGGGCGAAAGGGATCGTCGTCAGGTCAGGGAGCAAACGCGGCAGATGACACGAACCAGGCCGATCAGACGTGAGGGATCAAGGGTGCGGGATGTGAGGGGCTGTGACGATCAGGTGGCAAATGATCAGGGATGTGATTCAAGGTGGTCAATGTGGGCAAATGGTTAGATGCATATGCACTAACATGCATGCATGCATGTGTGATGCATCAGGTGCGTCATATAAAACATATTAGGCGATTCAGATGCATGCGATTCGGACAGGGCAGCATTCTTCTGGCACGGCTCCGGCACTTCCAATACTTGCTAGAGGACTACCAATAATCTACCGGGATACTTCTAAGCTAGCAATTGAACTTCATCAGGTGGCGCCAGAGGATTGCAAAGATTATGAAATGATGTCTGTCATTGACATATGAGTGAATTAGCGTTACATCCATCCAATCAAAAGTGCGTGGGCGTGAACACGGATTTCGGATGGGATTTGCGGAGGAGACTAGAGAGTTTTAGGTCGGCTTTTTGTGTGCACCGCCATGGGTGTAATGCTAAATTCTACTAAGTTCTGGAGAACACGTCCACCCCGTCTCTCGCCGTGGCGACGCCCATGGAATAATCCGTGGCGACGGCCATGGCAAATCAATGGCGACGCCCATGGAGGATTGGTAGTGCTCCGGAAACTTTCGGAGACCGTGAACTTTGACCGAAGTTTTGTGCACAAACTTTTTCGACATTGACCAAGGCTTATGAAAAGAGTGATAGCCTAGGCATTCCGGAGTATCTGCCACTACCGCCTTCCGGAGAAGTCAGCCGTAGCCAACATTTCCATACAATTTAACTGTTTGAGAACCGGCATTCATTCTCATGCAATAGCTGCGTGAACAGATGCGAGGACCAGGCGAGTTGGATGTTAAAATGTATGATGGTTAGATGTGGCAAATTAGTAGATTTAAGCGCGAATTATGCTGGCCAGCTGTGACAGATAAAGGGAGACGGATGCGTGGGCTTCAACGGTTCAGGTGAGGACGATTAGAACGGTTGGAAACGAGAGATGCGGTTATGCGAGTTGGAAATAGGGACACGACGCTTGTGGGACCACGACTTCGGTGCCTTTAGATTCAGTGGAAAATTCTAGACAATATCGTGCAAACAATTATTTTAGAAGGGGAACACTCGATATGTCTTCCATGAAGGCCAACTTCTACCATCGAACTCGACAGGCACCAACCTCAGAGAAGGTTAACTACTACACCCGCACTTTCCCTCTCCTATCTTCGCTTCTCTACTAGTATCTCTCTCTCTCTCTCTCTCTCTCTCTCTCTCTCTCTCTCTCTCTCTCTCTCTCTCTCTCTCTCTCTCTCTCTCTCTCTCTCTCTCTCTCTCTCTCTCTCTCTCTCTCTCTCTCTCTCTCTCTCTCTCTCTCTCTCGCGCGCTCTCTCTCTCTCTCTCTCTCTCTTTCCATCTCTCTCTTTCCATCTCTCTCTTTCCATCTCTCTCTCTTTCCATCTCTCTCTTTCACTCCTACGCTCACTCTTACTCTCACTATCACTCTCATGCTCTCTCTCACTCCCCTCGCTGTCTTTTTTATCTGTCCATGTTTTCCTTTTTCGTTTTCTTGTTTTTTCCTTGCTTCCTCGCTAGCTTTACTTCTTTAGTTATTTATTATTTGTTCCTTTTCTCTCCCTCTCTCTAAATATTTCACTTCCTCACGTACACATACTCATTCTTTCGGTGTTGCTACCTATATTTATTCATTCCTCCTCTCTTATTCATCCTTTTCACCCTGCTTTCTTACTTCTCACTCACTCGGCGAGTGTCCTCTTTTTCGTCCCATGTCTCTCCACGTCTCCGCCCTCCCCTGTCTCCCACTGCTCCGCTCCAGCAGTAATTAAGCGTGCGTAAGTGCCGGCGGCTCCGTGTCGCATGGGATATTGCACTCGCACGGACCGAACTGATGCACCCTCGTTTCCCACTTCGGATTGAGTGGATCTCCATCCGGATTGATGGATCGGATTGATGGAGTGGAACTCCATCCATGGATTGATTTACTCGTGACTAGTATCGACCATCGCGGCGACTGTCCTGCCTTTCGTCCCATGTGTCTCCACGTCTCCGCCCTTACCTATAAACCGGTGCCCCACTTCAGCAGTAATTAACACGCGCACTGGAGGGGGGGGCGAAATCCGCCCACCCCTCCGGTTTTTCGCAAATAACTGCAGATTTTACCGGTCGATATACGCGATTTTCGGTGTACCTGCTTAAAAATGAACGGTGCGTCGTTTAAAGTAAGACAAATGGAAATCGGCCGAAGATTTTTTCAAGTTAGGGGCCGCTAAAGTCAAAAAATGTTATAGCGTCAGACCACAAAAATCGGCGCCGATGCGCTTCCAGTATACTGACAAAAGGGAAGTGTTCTAAGCAACACTAGCGACTTGTTTGATGCATATTGATATGCTGTATAGTTTGAAGGTCATGTTAGGTCACCAAGGTCAAGTCAGGTCAAGTTCATGACAGGTTAATGGAACCAAACTTGATCAACTGGAATGTTGCCATAAATGCACTACTGGTTGTCATTTGTACTGTTTGTCATTGCGTTTCCATACTTTATTCATGTACTTCACTCCCTTCTTCACGAAGCCGATTGCTCCGAGCTGCCAGACGGAGCAGTCGGGCGGGCGGCCGGTTCCGGTAACTGGAACAGGTAACTGACCTGATAAAGTGGTGCTATATAGGTGACCTGAGGTCAAATGTTGGGTCTAGCATCTGCATTGCATCAGTAGTAATGTCTAAAACATCATTGATGCCCATTTTTGAGCATTTAAACACAATCACAGCGATCCATAACGATGACAAGCCAAGTCACGCAAAACCGGAAAATTTTGCCAATCTGACCTCATTTGACCTTGAAGATATTGACCTAAGGTCACGAAAATTGCACACAATAGAGTTCACTACCGTGCTCATCCACCCTGCGAATTTCGTTCCTCCAGCCTTACTAGGAGCCGAGATCTTAGGGGGGGCGGAATCCGCCCCCCCCCTCCAGTGCGCGTAATTCTCAGAGGCCCTCCAGGGCGCGTGTTAAGCGTGCGTGAGTGCCGGCAGTTCCCGTGGCGCGAGCTATTATATTCGCACGGGCCGAGCTGATTCACCCTGGTTTCCCACTTCAGATAAGAATATTACATTCACACAGGCCGAACTGATTCACCCTCGTTCCCCACTCCAGATAAGGATATTATATTCGCACGGGCCGAGCTGATTCACCCTCGTTTCCCACTCCAGATAAGGATATTATATTCGCACGGGCCGAGCTGATTCGACGCCGTTTCCCACTTCAGATAAGGATGTCACATTCGCACAGGCCGAACTGATTCACACTCGTTTCGCCACTCCAGATGGGCACTGATAGTGCCGACTGGTGACTAGTATCGACCATCGCGGCGGCTATCGAGCCGACCAGCCCGTGATGCGGTGTGCCAGCCTGCAAGCCAGGGAAACACGCGCCTCTCGACGGCAGGGTCTCCGCCACCTTTATCCGCCGCAGCAACAGATGCTTGGGCAGTGTTGCGGTCTTTAGAACAAATTTTATCAACGTCAAATAACATTAAAGTTTAAAAGCAGCATAGTTTTCAAGTTTAAAAATTGAGTATCCATACCTGCATTCCGCACGTTGACTAAGCCCCATGTACGAGGGTAGAATACTGAGAGGAAAACGTGATTGCGTGCATGGACAATTGCACAGCTTATTGCTGGACGCGGAAAATATAGACCCCAAAAATTGGTGATTGGAAGTACCAATACGATACTGCTTTTGCGGGTCCGTAAACCCTTAAGGGTCGTCTGTGCCTACCCATACAGACGCAATGTTCCGTTACCCTTGAATTCCTTTTCATGATACACTATTACTCAAGATTGTACTACCCGTTAATGGATCCTGTGAACGAATGGGTTTCCGGCTCGAGTAAGCTTCCCTGCTGCAGGAGCGTGTCATCGGTGTAAGGTGATTGCTTGCCTGCCAGCGTGTCATTAACATGCTGACTGGATGTGGCCAATGAGGTGACGCCGGTGCCAGTGAATGTTACCGGTCAGTAAGATTCACTGTGATTGAAGGGACAGGCTGACTATTGGTGTTTTCCACTTGCACTCTTGCAGTGACGCAGTGACACGGAGTATGTAGCTTGAACTCTTGAACTCGGATGTCTTCCTCCTGCTTTACAATTTGACGGAGATGGCTCGTCGACTGGCTGACCTTTCCAGCACAGGAAATTTAGCTAAGCAACGCGCGCTCGAGGCAGGAATTGAAGGTTCGGACCAAATTCCTTCCAGAACTCATCCTGGTTGCCACTCTTTTTGACCAGCACTTCCAGGAACAACCTCTAGGTGTCAGCCGCCATGCACATGTACCACCATGAGACCGTTAGTTTTGTAAATAGGCAAGTTAGTTTAAGCATTGTGCTTTACGAGTGCGTTAATATAGTTTGTGAAATTTTAACATCATTATTGCTGTACATTGATCAGTTTCTCCCTCCGCCTTGTCGGGAATAAATGCTCAGCAGTGACTGAAGGCGACTCGACATCGACCGAGCTCGGGCTTGAAGTGTGGAATTTTTTTCGAGGACTGTGACAAGAGTGAACTCGCATTTCTATAAATATTTTGCCGGTCTCATCGAAGTTTTGAAGTTTTGACCGTCCATGTCATTGAATTACCTGGTTATGCAGATAACTAGGACAGAGAACTGGTGCAAAGCGGATTACTGGATGGACACGGACATTTACATTTCTTCTTTTTATGGAGTTCGCGACGTACAGTCGCTTGGACTCGAGCGTTCATCCAGTTCATCGTTATCTTTATCCTAAATCACATATTTTTTTCGGGACAGGCTATTAGTTTTAACTAGCCAAATTAGGTAAAAGGGTTTGCATTTCTAAGAATGAACAGTCCTTGTATTATATTTGGATATGGATGTCGCAATAAGTTCTCTAACATTGAAATTCTCTCTTCGATGCAATTTTGCAGGACACTTCCGAAGCCTCTTCACCAGAGGTGCAAAAAGTACCCTCTTACCCTCCATGGAGGGTAGCAGATGGATCTGATAACGCAACTCCTTGGTAGCACAATCTTGTCGAAAACATTAGCAGCCCTCGCTGTGTTCAAATGTATGTTTCATGTAAATGAAGATGCTTACCAAAAGTGCGTGTATTAACTTGGAAAAATTGCAGCAGGGGTGGATCCAGAAATTTTCAGTGGGTGGAGGCACTTGTCTGGAGTAGCACCATTTCATCGGTGAGCCGCCCCTGTGAAAGTCCCCGGAACGACGCATTCGGCAGAAAATCGTTGAACGGAGGAGGGGGTGCACTCCAGCATGCTGAAGTGGCGCCTTTTCGTCTTTCGCCTTTTCCTCCGAGAGGTGAGCCTTTGGCTGAGAAATCCCTGGAGCGGAAGGTGGGCTGGTGCACTCAAGCCTTCCTGGAGGGGAGCCACCTTTCTATGCGGAGGGGATACATGCCACCACTGCTCCCCCACCCCCTGTATCCGCCTCTGATTAGAAGATATATGGGGATATCACTTCGTGTTGTGGCAACAACAGTCCATATCCAATATTATTTGTACCGTAGGTCATTCTGAAATCTGATTGGTCGAATACCAGGGAAACGCAAGCTGATTGGTGCGATGGTTGAGATTGGATACTCCATCGAAGAAAGTGATGGTCCGTTTACCTCGTTTGGCCCAGGACAAAGTATATCAGGTATCTAACGATAAAACATGTACAAGCATTTTGTTGAAGATGATTTTGTAAAAGAAATCTTGGGTTTTGATTTTACAGCTGATGTGTCGGAAATTCCAACGAAATGTCGCTACATTTGTATTTATTGTGTTTTTATGACTCCATACACATGGGATGCATGTCCGCACTAACAGGGCGGTGCCCAAGTGGTGTACAGAACTTTATAAATTAGCATGCATTTCAAAGGGTCATTGAGAAACACCTAGGAACATGGCTGGGTAAATTTGTACCTGAAAGTAATTTTTGGAATTCTTGGACTTCATTTTTCTAATGCAATGTTTATGAATGTAGCTAACATGAAGTGACCACTAATTTCTTCTGCAAGTGCATAGATTTAAGTTGGCAGGCAAAATAACACCAAAAAAGGGCTTGGAGTTGGGTAATTTCGCACACAAATAATGTTTTAAAATGTGGCATAACCTAACCTAATCTAGCATGTCATTCAATGCGAGAATAGGTTAGGAAAGAACATTTTCAAGCCATTTTTTGGTTCAAAAATTGCACTTAGAAACCTAATCTAACCTTTTTGCTTTTTCCTGTTCTCTTGTGATATCTTGGACATCAACATTTGGTGTTTAATGTATGTTTTTGAATCATGGATTTAGAGGAAAATGTGTGCGCATGCCTACTCTGAGAGGATAGTATCCTTCCTATTTGTAGTATGTGAAACACCCTGTGACTTCCAAGTGAGTTGCGAACCTTGTGCCAAATAGTAAATCAACACTGTGAATGTGGCACCATTCAACCTTCAAACTAGAAAATTGAGGATATTTTTCTTTTTGGAGAAGACAATCCTCTAGATGGCAAAAATCCAGGACCAGTCTGCTTTTGTTTCATCCCTGTACCCATGGTGTTGCAATGCAATTTTGGAAGCTTTATTGTCATGTTATGGTTTTAGCAATCTCAGCTTGTTCTGGCATCTTTGACATTTTATCTACCTTCACTTTTAGCAACTGAAGTGTGTGACACAGATTGGCATGTTCTGTAGGCACACTGATTTGACATTCTTGGTTTACATATTGCAGTTCTAGCATACGCAGTGTGTCAATACAAATTTGAACCTTTGTTGTCATGCTGCACCTTTGCAACATTGCTAAGCCTGCTAATGCATTGCTTTTATGTGCGTCTATGTAATATTTCTTGTCACCAATAAATCAAGGACTGAGGAAAATCAATGTTTGCACTCCCAAAGAGTAATTAGGTAGTGATCTGCACAGGGGTGTCGATTTTTGAAAAACATTTGGGGGGGCCGAAGTGCCAAAACACTAGACACCCCCCCCAAAAAAAAAACTCATCGGATTTAGCCCACTATATTTTCAGATCTCAGAAATTCTGATTTCTTATTCGACGATGTGTATGTTTATGTTTATTCAGCATCCTCACCGACGGGGAAAATCGCCCAATAACTGGTGAAGTCACATAATTAAAAGAGCAGTGCTCAGTACATTTCAACATAACAACTCTTGGTTGGTCATTGGTTCTACGACACGTCGACCGTTGTGTCATATAGCGTCGCCAATCTCTCACGCCGATTGGTCGCGGGCGAAGAGTAGCGACAGGTGAGACTCGAACTCACCAACATAACAACTCTGAGTAATAGCATGCGACTGCAGTGCCATATAGTAGGCTCGGATCTATCGTCACCGTCACCGTCACTGTTACCCTCCTCCTCACTCCACACACCAACAAACACACACCGGCTTAAATAAAAATACTTCAGCGATCAGATGCAGGCTAAAACACACCGGCATTGATGAAGCATCAGAGCACAGCAGACCTGAACGGTAATGACGATGGGTGAAAGTATTTCCTTGGTGCCTAACGTTAGGGAGGGGAATTTTTCCATTTAGTACGCCACTGCGGCTGCTCAACGTGTTTTTTTCCGCAGATTGCACGATCGAGAGTAGAAAGGCCCTACGGATAATTTTCTTTCGGGACCCATTCTTAATTTTCCGGTGCTCTGGTCGATTCGATGGAGTCTCCTTGTAGTTTTTGTGGTGAAGTCTATTTTTATAAGCCCCCTGCAGGCTATTTTTGGAACCCGGTACGATTTTTCTGGCTCTCGGTGCGTTTTTTCCGGTGCCCAAACAGGTTTCTTTTCCGGCGTCCGACGACTTCTTATTTTGTGGATCCTTGACGCAATTTTTCCGTCCGCAAGGTGACATTCCGGGTATATATTGGCACTTGGGAAGCCAGCTGCAACTTGTGGGGCTCCGGCACGACGTTTTGGCCCCAGTGAGATTTTCAAGAGAAGCGGCGTGAATTTGTTTTTGTCTAAGTGCGATTTTTGGGGCCCCGTCGTCACTTGTTGGGATCCCTTGCGGTGGCTACGACACGTTTGTGGGGGCCCAACAAGTTGTGTGGGCTTTGGAGCTATTGTTGAGATCCCAGATTGATTGTCCGTGTCCGGACTGTTTTTCATTCACCCGGCTTCATTTGTTGGGTGATCTCAACGAGACTTTTAGAGCCCCGGTGGGACCTATCAGGCCTCTGGCGTGATTTTCAGGGGCCCGGGTGATAATTCTTAATACCCCAGTCTCGGCGTGATTTTCAGGAGGCCCCGGCCCGACCGTTTGTGGCCCCCGTCGTGATTTTCTTGAATCCCGGCACGACTTGTTTGCGGCCCCAACGTGATTTTCAGGGGCCCAGGTGCAAACTTTTGAGGCCCCAGCGTCATTATCGGGGCCCCTGCGCTACGTTTGGGGGCCCCGAATGTGATTTTTCTGAGCCCCGGTGCGATTTTTGGTCGACCGAGTGAAATTCTTAGGGAGCATAGCGCATTTTTTTCCTAAGCTCGGCGGACTCTTGGAGGCCCCACAACCTATCAGGACGGGGGGTGAGGGAACTTCCCACAATTCCCCCTCCCCATTCGGTATGTCACTGTGCCATGCAATGATGCAACATAAGAATCCAGGAATAGTTCATCTGTTTCATCACACATGTGATTTCAACTCCCCAGTTATCCAGACAGTTTGAGGAAAGTCAAACATCTGCTACATGGATCAGCAAGGATGGATTGTAAGGCAACATGGATACCATGGAATTCCGGTCAGAGTAGTTATGCTACAATACATACCTTCTTCAACACACTGCTTTGGAGAAGGATGAGCTCCTGAAGTTTGGTCAGGGTTGGAGTTGGAGGTGGATGGAGCAACACTGTGAAGGACATAACATATGGTTCAAGAGACTTGTTTCCATTAACAATACAGGGGATGAAGTAACATTTTCATTGACTTCTATGGTTTTCATTGGCTTCATTGACTTCTATGGTGTCCTGAGTAAGCAGGACAATCGAGATGGGTTTCTGTTATATGCATTTTTTTTTTTTTTAAATAAGTTTCATCCGAGTTCTTGTTGGGCTGGCTTTATGAACCAGGGTCGGATTGCTAAGCAGAGCTTGTTGCGTGAACCCTGGCCCCACCACCCGATCCATTAATTCAAGTTAAACGGCAGAATTTTGACCGAAAGTTTAACGTGCCGTCAATGCACCGACACAGCCGCCCGGTATAAACAATGTTATAATGTAGCTTTTATACCCCAGTGAGAATGGTATGGATTCACTCATCAGTGAATTTGCAAACATACTGATGTATCAGTTAACACCAATGCAGGGAGCTATGTGATCAACATGGTCTGTGCCCTAAAGCCCAAATAACTAAGTAACAATGCAGGGAATCTGCTGCATAACAGTTTGACCATAAATTAGCCATGATATATGGCATCATACTTCCCATGCTATTTACAATAGTGAGCTATATTTTGTGTACAAACATCAGGACATTAGAAATGTTAATTAACGTTACACACATCAGTTCCTAACAAGTGTCAGCAATACATTTCCTTCATGTGCTTTAAACATGATTCAAGAAAGCACTGTCATCGATTTTAAACTTGCAAAAAGAGTGGGCCGCCTGGCATTTTGAGTGCTATTTGAGTGAATTTGCTGTCTTGTTAGTGAACTGACCACTTATTGAGATATATGTACTTTAACTTTGCCTGCTTCCATCATGAAAATTTGTCATTTTCCAATACATCAGAAATCATCAGAATAACTTCTTGTCTACAAACCGGTGTATGCATTTCTATGAATTTCTCATATTTATTAACACAAATGATGTAGATCTGATCTGCAAATTTATAACTCAGAAAATGTTATCAGCACAGGATTCCATTCCTGAAAATATTGTACTTTCAAAATGTTATTGTTCTTTGTGAACCAATAAGTGCAATGCTCTCATGCAGCATGCAGATGGAGGTTCATCACGTACACCAGGTAGCACAAAAGAGATATTATTGCAGTCTAAGGTAACCACAAGACATGTTTTACACCCATTTTTACCTCCACGAATCATTCAAAGGAGCTAGGTTTTGTCTAATTGCGTTAGGCTAGGCTTTTGTTGTAAGTTAGTAAATGAAAAAAAAATCTTCAAAAACGGTTCAAGCTAGATTAGGTTACGTTAGACTTTTTAAGTTCAAAATGTTTGAGAAAAAAGAAATTGGGGGGGGAGAATTTGGCATAAAAATAATCATTTCTTGCATGGAAGTCTAGGCTAGGTTAGGTTAGGTTATGTTACATTTTTTTTATCTGAACATTATTTTTCATCCTATATTACTCAAATCCAAGCCCCCTTTTCCACGTTATTTTTCCTCACAAATGAAAAGTGTGCATCTGCAGAGGAAATGAGCGGTTACATCATGTTCAGCACATTAACAAACACTGCATTAAAAAATAAATTAGAAGAAGTCAGAGAGTACCATGAGCTGAAATATTACCCAAAAAGCCAGGTATTATCACAGTTTAAGGTAACCACAAGACAAGTTTTACACACATTTTACCTCCATGAAGCATACAAAGGGGTGAGGTTTGTCAGGTTAGGTTAGGCTTTTGTTGTAAGTTATAAAAAAATCATTTGTTGGTAAATAATTTTTGTTAGTGATTTTTCTACAAAAAATAATAAACGGTTCAGGCTAGCTTAGGTTAGGTTTTTTAAGTTGAAAATATTTGAGAAAATGCCTCGAAAATTTAAATTAAAAACAATTAATTTCTTGTATGGGAAGTTGAACTATGTTAGGTAAGGTTATCATACATCTTGAACATTATTTGTATGCTATATTTCCTTACTCCACACCCTTTTTGGTGTTATTTTTTACTCCCAATTGAAAGGCATGCATTTGCAGAGGAAAGGACATTAAATGTGTGCTTTTATGTATTTTATTAATATTTTTATATTTAAATTTCCAATGCAATGTTTATGAATGTCACTAAGCTGATGGCACTACTCAGTTTCTGTGCAAATGCTTACTTTCCAGGTTGTGAGCAAAATAACATTAAAAATGGGCTTTGAGTTAGGTAACATAGCAATTAAAAGAAATACATTAAAAATTCAACATAACCTAATGTAACCTAAGCTGACCTTGGAGAAAACAACTATAAAAACAAGATTGGAAAAATATCTAGCAATTTATTTTATTGAAATTTTACAAATGAAAAACCTAACCCAACCTAATCTAACCAGAATTATTGTGCTTTAAGGTGGTAACAAGGCAAGTTATTACACATTTGCCTCCATAAAGCAAACAAATGGGCTATGTTTGGTGATGTTAGATTAGTTTAAGTGTTTTAAGTTCGACATTTTTTGCAAAAATTGTTCCAAAATTTGAAAGAAATAGATCTTTTTTCTTTAAAAGCAGCTTATGTTAGGTTAGGTTAGGTTAAATTGGGTTAGTTGCAGGTTTTTTTAGGTTGTTAGGTTGGTTGGGTTACTTTTTTTAAAAAAATACATTGCTTGAAATTTTTACAACTTGATGTTTTGGTTTTGTTTTTCTCCAAGGGGAGGTTAAGCTAGGTTAGGTTAGGTTATGTTGCATTTATTTTATTTAAAAAAAATACTTTACCCTATGTCACCTAATTCAAAGCTTTTTGTTGATGTTATTTTGCTTACAACCTGAAATGTAGGCATTTGTATAGAAAATGAGTGGTCCCATCATCTGAGTCACATTCATAAACATTGCATTGAAATGATACATTCCACGAATTCATAAAACACCTTAAAACACAAATTTACCAAAATCGTGTTTATCACATTCCTAAACATTGCATGGGAAAAATTAATCAGAAATTACCTTAAGCTGTAAATTTACCAAAAGGTGTGCCAACCCCTGGACGGAAATGCAACACTAGGTGCCCCAATCCTGGGCAGAAAGGGCACTAAGAGCAGTGGAATGAAAATTTTAATAAAAGTAAACTAAAAACAGCTCTTCTTGAAGACAAACGTGGTAGTTATGTGATATTAACATGGAAACCCTGAGCACAAATCAGAAAAAAGCATGGACTGGACTTTTTCAAGCTTACCTGCCAACTTCTTCAACTACTGTTCCTTTGGGAATTAAATATCAGCAAGCTATTTATTCACTATCTAAAATCACACCAATCCGCAGATACATCAGAAGGTGCGATACATCAGAATGTGCGAAGTACAAAAAACGAATCAGTACGACGTCACATGAGATTGGCCTCCGGATTAAACACTGCGCGCAATTGCACCACAGATGTCTTACCTCCGTCACATTTGTCACTGTAACCTCAAATTTAGACTTCAGGCGCTGGAATTTCTGTAACTGGAATTTTTTCTTTGCATGTTACGATTTTGGATGTTCTGAGGAACGCCCATCACGATGTGTGACATTTAATGCGCGCTAGTGTCTATCGATACAAATCGACGCCCCTGCTTTGGAGAAAAAATAGAAACAAAAAATTAAGCAATATATATTCTGAAAATTTTCTAAATTGAACAACCGAACCCAACTTACCCGAACCTAATGTCAGCTGCTTTTGAAGGAAAACTTCCAATTTTATTTTATTTTTGAAAATGATTGAACAATTTTTCCAAGGTAAACAACTAAACTAGCCTAACCTAGCTAAATCGGTATTATTGTGCTTTAAGGTGGTAACAAGACAAGTTTTTACACACATTTGCCTCCATATAGCAAGCAAATGGGTTAGGTTCGGTTAAGTTAGGTTAGTTTAGGCTTTTCAAGTTGGAAAACTTTTTAAAAAAATTCCAAAAACGTTTCCCCCAAAAATTGCAAATTATTTGGTAACCTTGCAGTCTAAGGTGTTCTTTTTTCCTTTAAAACAAAAGAAAAATATGCAGAAAACCATGTTTATGAAGGTGACTAAGATGATTGGACCCACTTATTTTTTGTGCTTACTTTTCAGGTTGTGAGCAAAATAATGCCAAAAAGGCTTTGAGTTCGGTAACATCGCATAAACATATTTTTTTTTCATGCAACAAAACCTAACCTAGCCTATCCTAACCTATCTTTTGAGAACAAAAATTAAACTAAATTAAAATTTCACTTAATTTATTTTCTGAAAATTCTCAACCTTAAAAAAGAAACCTAACCGAGCCTAACCTAACCTAAGCTGATTTTGAATACAAAATTATATTTTTTTGTGAACATGGTTGTAATTTTTTTTTTTCGGAAGCTTTTGGGTATTATTGTGCTTTAAGGTGGGAACAAGAAAAGTTGTATGGGCGCTGTATGACCAACGCAGTCAATGCGCCAGTAAACCCAAATAACCAACCAACCAACCCAGAAAGATGTAAGCTGTACTTCCACAGTGGAGGGAATTCCAGCTGTTTTGTTTGTTTTTGCACACAATTTTAAATTTTTCAGCAAAAGGTGGAGAGTCAGTCCACTATCTAATCCAAATCTGTTTCTATTCAGTACAAAATGTGCTGGTTAACATCAATGTTTCTACTTAGCATGGTGTTTTTCATTTTTTCCCTTTAGCTTTCTTATCAGCATAAAATAGCATAGGTTATTGGGAGGGCCCAAATCAACATTGGGGGGGGAAGATCAACATTGGTGGGGCCCCACAAAAGGATACAAATCGACGCCCCTGCATACATGCATGATTTTGCACTTATCAAAATTTAATTTCATCTGCCATTTTTGGACCACTTCACAAGCTCTTCTAAGTCTTTCTGCAGCATGTACCTAGGTGCCTAGGTACCAGGCAAATATCAAACTGATAGTGTGATGAGTGGGCTGTTGAGGTTAATTATAGTTTGTATATCCACACTCTCAATGATAACTGATTGTTGTTCACGGGACTGGATTGTATGCAAGTTTGACAATGACAATTGGTTTTTGTGCACACCATTTTGAATTTTGTAGCAAAAGGTGGAGAGTCAGTCCACTATCTAACCCAAATCTGTTTTTTTAATTACAAAATGTGCTGGTTAACATCAACTACATTTTCTATGTACCTAGCATGGTGTTTTTTCTTCTTTTTTTTCTTCAACTTTTTTTATGAGCATAAAAATAGCATATGTTATTGGGGGGCCAAATCAACATTGGGGGGCCAAGATCAACACTGGTGGGGCCCTGGCCCCCACAAAGGATACAAATCGACGCCCCTGCCATCTAGACATTAGGGGATGTCCCCATCCTAGCCCCGCCTTCAGCGCCTAAAATATAACACAAACTATAACGTAAAATTCCCTTTATGTAAACGTCCACATGCCTGCACCTTGATCGCAAACACCCGCTTTTATAGTCAGACATGTAACGTACTCGCTTCAAAAAGGTGGCGCAAATGACCTCTGTGGTCCGGTACGCCTGAAAAAGTCACTCCCCCATGCAGTTAAATTGAAACTTGCCTGATGCTACCAATTTCTGCAATATACGAATAAAAACCTGTGACGTCATCAAGGTTTGAATGCGACTTTGGTGTACCTTTTAAAATAATGGTATTTTTGCGGCGTTTAATAATGGTGTTTTTGCGGCGTACGAGACATTGGGCTTGTCAAGGCTATTTCTCTTGTATAGCATTGGTCGTGGATGACTAAGGTTTGCTTAAAAGTCATGTGAGCCATAGCTTTCTTTTTTATTCTTTTAGGAATACCAATTATATTGCAGTGGCCATGCAGCTTCTTGCTGAGTTTTCTCTGTCATGGCATCATAAGCTGGCAGATTTGCCCACACATGGCTCTCGTTTTCCCCATATCAATATTGAATGCATGCATTGTTATTGGGCATTTAGGTAGGTACCTAGGTAAATATCAAGCTGATGGTGTGATAGGTGGGCTGCTGAAGATAATTATAGTTTGCATATCCACAATCTCAAGGATGATTGTCTGCTGTTCACTGGACAATGCAAGTTTGACAATGACTGGAAATTAAGAATGGATTTTTTCCTGTTTAAGCTCACATGTGTGTGGTTTTGCCATTGGTGGTGTGTACAAACATCAGTATGACAATCCAATTGTTGTTTTTTGGCTTAACATTAAAAAAAAAGACAATCTGGTTTAAAATGCATCATCAGCGAATCTTAACATTTTATGGCGTAAGTTTTCCTTGCACAGTGGAGGGAAATCTAGCTATTTTGTTTTTTTGCACATAATTTTGAATTGTGGAGCAAAAGTTGGATACTCAGTCCACTATCTAATCCAAATCTGTTCTTTTTCAGTACAAAATGTGCTGGTTAACATCAACTAAGTTTTCTATGTACCTAACAGTGTTTTTCTTCTTTTTTTTCCTTTAGCTTTTTATCAGCATAAAAATAGCATGAGTTATTGGGGGGCCCAAATCAACATTGGGGGGGGCCTAGATCAGCATTGGGGGGGGGCCATGGCCCCCGCAAAAGGATACAAATCGACGCCCCTGGATCTGCATCTTCAGTTGCGGTACTGTGTGCTGGAATGTAACCATAAAGAGGTAAATGCACTAGGTAGGGCCGCATGGATAGTTAGTAAAACCGGCCTTTGGAATCAAGAGAGGGTATCCGATTGGCACATTTTTGCACCTCTGCCCTTCACAAAGATCGCATTCCATGTGAAAATCCATGCCAAACTGACAAAAAGTTGCTATGGACTGAAAAAGCAATGGATTATTTGCGGTCATAATTATATGACAGTAAGTTTTGTGTGACTTTTTTCTCGCAAGGATAATTTCTTGTTTTCCCACTCCTCTTGTAGCTAAATAACCACTATCCAGTGATAAAGCGTGATGTTATTCAATCTGTACGTGGTCTCTAATATCGCTACCCATTGAAATACAACTTTTCATTATTTTGCTCATTCACGATTTCTTAAAAAAGGCAATAATGGACAGTACTCATTCGTACCTATTCATGCTTTGCGCTTGTTTGCTTATGATTCCTGGACTTTTATCAGCCTATTCATTTACAAAGATACCATGGTACGTTTCAATCCAAACTAATATAATGTGAATATAAAGTAATACATTTTTTTTTTCTCCTTATGGGGGACGAAAATGAGCGCGGACCATATATGCTGCTTTTATTTTGTCCCGTACGGTACGTACCCATGTTAAAAAGTCGGCCCTATCTTGAACATGACCTAATGTTCATGACCTAATGACTTACGACCTGTAAGTCCAAGACAGCAATTGCTTGAAATGAAGTCGTTTTTTTTCGCATCCATCTATCCCGAGAGCTGAGCTACTACCAGTGCACTATCTGGGGCATCAGATATGTACCTCGAGGTAGATGTTATGTCATGATCATTCGTCTTTGAGTGGTCAGGAAATATCGAAATTTGCCGCTTACGTAAAATAATGGGGGGGGGGGGGGGGGATTTTGTTGCATGAATTAATGTTGTATGTGGGTAAAATATGTCGTTTTTTGGCTGCAAGTCATCTGATTTCGGAAATTTCATAGTACACTCATGGCCTTGCACAAAAAATCAACGTAGAACCCTCACCCAGACCCGAAATCGGTGGCGTCGCTTTGTCACCGGGCATCGCAATCCCCGATAACCATTCCTCGAGAAAACTAAATTTGTCACCTGAGTAACAGCAAATCGTCGCCAACACCAACTTCTACGTCACTGAAAAAAATAGATGTTTGGCTCTGATAGACTGTCGCTCGGCCATCCGAAACGTCGCCTACCAGCCACCACCGGCCACCCGACTGACACCGCGCCCAAACTCCAGAGACTGCCGCTCGGCCTCCCGACACGCCGCCGGCCAGCCACCACCGACCACCCGACTGACACCGCGCCCAAACTCCAGAGTCTGCCGCCCGGCCTCCCGACACGCCGCCGGCCAGCCACCACCGACCATTCGACCGACACCGCGCCCAAACTCCAGAGACTGCCGCCCGGCCTCCCGACACGCCGCCGGCCAGCCACCACCGACCACCCGACTGACACCGCGCCCAAACTCCAGAGACTGCCGCCCGGCCTCCCGACACGCCGCCGGCCAGCCACCACCGACCACCCGACTGACACCGCGCCCAAACTCCGGAGTCTGCCGCCCGGCCTCCCGACACGCCGCCGGCCAGCCACCACCGACCACCCGACTGACACCGCGCCCAAACTCCAGAGTCTGCCGCCCGGCCTCCCGACACGCCGCCGGCCAGCCACCACCGACCACCCGACTGACACCGCGCCCAAACTCCAGAGTCTGCCGCCCGGCCTCCCGACACGCCGCCGGCCAGCCACCACCGACCACCCGACTGACACCGCGCCCAAACTCCAGAGTCTGCCGCCCGGCCTCCCGACACGCCGCCGGCCAGCCACCACCGACCACCCGACTGACACCGCGCCCAAACTCCAGAGTCTGCCGCCCGGCCTCCCGACACGCCGCCGGCCAGCCACCACCGACCACCCGACTGACACCGCGCCCAAACTCCAGAGTCTGCCGCCCGGCCTCCCGACACGCCGCCGGCCAGCCACCACCGACCATTCGACCGACGCCGCGCCCAATACCATTTCTCAGTCGACACAAACCACCGGGGGAATTCGACGAGTATGGCCTCATTGTAGCAGCATCAATTTTCCTCGGTATGCTCGGAAGCGGTCCTCTGGAATCTCAGAGTGAGTGGCGTACAACATAAAAAAGGATGTTATGTAGTTCTTACAACAAAATATGTCGAAAGACTAATATCATCACTTGGCAATATTGACAGCCTGGTGCTGCTGAGGGTATGAACCAAATGGAGCACGCAATAGAAGCAAGCGATTCACCAACAATGGCTTAGCGTCCCGCGTATGTCTACTCCTCTCTTCGCGTCATTTCTTCCACTACTCTACTCATGGGCGCTAAATGACCTCATAGTCGGCGCGCCCTTAAGCCCAAATAACTAACCAAACACGACTCTGTTCGTCTCACTTCTTTCAGTGTCCCAGCTGTCTCTCTCCCTGTTCAGGCCTCTCCCACTGCACTGGCCGTCTCCCACTACTCTGACCGTTTCCCCCGTTATCCTGACTGTCTCTCCCAATGCCATACCCGCTCCGCTTCTCCCACCGTCCTTTCCTTGTCGTCAGTTGCCACTGGCGTCTCCCTCACTGCCCGACTTGTCTCCCACTTGACTTGTCTCCCGAATCCGAATCCGGGTCCGGGTCCGGGTCCCTCCGCCTGTTCGGCGGCTGCCCGGCGGTGACGTCACACAGGACGGCCGCCACTGGCGCAGCACATTCGATATCGTCAGCGGGAGCCGGCGTCGTGACAAAGCATGAACCTGCTGCTGCCGTTCATTGAGTGCCGGAGAAGGATGGGAGGCGCGGCGCGCACGCTGATGACGCGGCGGTCGCGGCGCACGCTGATGATGCGGCGTTCGCGGCGCATTCGGTGGCGGCTCGCACAGATAGCGCAGGCGGCGTTGACGGACAGCGGCGCGCCGCGGCGGCCCGGTCGCGCCGATAAGATGATGATACCCGTGTAAATACGTCGGATACTCGCGAAAACACGGCCGGACGTCGGTGGCGCCGTCGACGCTCCGTCGGCCGCACTCGAGCCGTCGATAACGACCGCGCGCGCCCGCCGGCGTCGCGTCGCTGTCGACTCCGTCAGACGCGTTCGGGGTCATTGGCGGTTGGCACGGCGAGTAAGCGGACTCTGGCCGGCGATCGGCCGTGCTCTCGCCAACGCAATAGATTCATGGCAGGCGACCGTCGACAATGGAAGCGACGCCACCATGCCGACGCAACGACAAATGATGCAGCAAATCCTCCTGATTGATGGTCACCAGCGACTACAGACAGGGAGTGATGCCTGTGAAGACAAATGGCATGGCCTTACATGCATGGAAATTATTAAAGACGGAATCTGGTTTACTCTACCGCTTTAGTACAATGTTTTCTTAATTTCAGGGTATAATTGGATGATGAGGTGTTTATATATATATATATATATATATATATATATATATATATATATATATATATATATATATATATATATATATATATGCATGTATTATTCGCACTGCTCGTCTTACTGCATGCATTATCAGGGTCGGATCAAATAATTTCGATGGATGGGGTGGAACACTCGTCTGGAGGGTCGACATTCCCTTAGAGGGATACTACTGATGGCTATCATTTGCCTCTTCGGCTGAAGGTTACAAAGGGTGGGGTGCACTCCAGCATCTTTGGGTGGGAGCCTTTTTCTAATTAGAGGGGAGCCACCATTCCATGGAGGCATATGTCCCCATGCGCTTCCATCTTTGGATCCGCTTCTGCGCATTACCCGTTGTGGTTGAAAGTTCCCACCTTGGCCATATCCGTTACAGGCTCTTTACTACACGGGAATACATTCGCTCATTTTGGCACCACTAACGTGGATTGCCGGCGCCAGTGATGAGTTGGGAGCAGCAGTAGATAGCGAATATTGCTTCCGTGTCATCTTCTAGATGAGACGGAGCCTTTTCATTTTCTAGATTCGTCAGTTACGCCACATTTTGCGTCCCGCTTTTGCTGCAGTTCATGAAGCTAGGGATGTTATTGCTTTCTTCTGTTCGCTTCTTGTCCCATTTCCATTTAATATCTTGAGCTGCCTGGGTTCCTTCCTCTTTCTCCTTGCCCTGTTGTTCTCTTTGTTCTTCATTTCTTGTTAACATCAGCTGACTCTGAGCTTCTTTTCTTGTCGACGTTCCGAATTAGGAGTATTTTGTTTCTACATTCTACTGTCAGCATATGGTGCATTCGTGGATAATGCGTGCCACTTGCTTCCACTGAAAAGCTATTCTAATATGCACGGTATATGCAACCAATTGGGTAAGGTGGGATATTTGTTAATTATTGATAAGGCAAGGAGGTTGCCGATTTCTGTGTAGCTTTTTCCTCCCCTTCCCCTCCCAGGCAGCGGATCCCGCCACTATTTTAACACTCGTATTGCGGCAGACTTTCTTACTTTCTCGATACGCGTGGAAGAAATCAATTTGACCTTCGCTAGCTTTTGTTCTAAGCATGGTCTCCTACCCTCATCCACTGCACCTACGTTCATGGTTCTGAGGTAAATAGAGAGATTAATTAAATTGCATGAGCTTCATCCTTCTTAAGATAACGCAAGCGAAGTGCTGTACCGAAGTTTGCCTACTTAATTGCAAATAAATACATAGCAATGTAAAAGCGGACTAATAAACACAACAGGGCAAGGTTTCAGACGTTCCATCCCTAGGACTTCATGGTGTTCATCTTTTATGTATCTCTACTTTGCTTGTTTTTCCTAAATGTTCGGTCTACCACTGGCGCGTGCAAAACATGCATTTGAGTGCAAGGACGGGCCCAGGAACGCAGCATGAGAAGTGGTTTACTTTTATGCCATTCGCCAACAGCTTATGCGTGACAAATTGGTAATCAGAATCCCTTTGATAGCTTTAACAGTCTCGTGTTGACCGGGCGTTCAATTTTGGTCTTCGTACTAATTCTTATAACGAAAAAATGGAATCAAGATCCAAGATTGGTGGGTTCGAGGCATCTTATTTTCCATCGGAGTGCTAACTTGATGTTGGATATTATCAATTCATTTTTCTTAATGTATATCTTACTCCTTAAAAGCATATGAAATCGACAGAGGCATATTTGTGGGTGGGGAGCGAGAAGATGGGGAATACATGCTGCAAATTTCGCCTCTCGCGAAAATATCGAAATAGTTGAGCGCCTGCTACCGAATTGGGCATCTCAGTAAGCGTAAAACATGCCTTCAATGGTCTAATCAGGCACGAAGATTTGGAGGATGTTTTTGTTGAAGTATACGTGCAAATGACAGCAACAAAAAATTACGGCACAAAATGTTGCGACTGATCGCGAAATGCCGTATTTGGACCGTCATTGGTCACGCAAGTTAGCTAGAAATAAAAATTCCTTTCTTTCTGATCATGGTTGCATCATAATACACCTCTACTTTAATATGCGACCTCCGACGTTTCTGATAGGAAATACTGGATACGCGATTTTCTGGACCGCTATGTAACCAAGCGCAATACAATCAGAATTAAATCACCAGGCTTCGGCCATATATGACATTCCCGTACAACATAATTGCGCATTTTTAAAGGTACGACTTAACTTTCACAGAACCGGTACAGCTGACTGAACTTGCCTGCCTTGATCACTGTGTGAAGATGTCCCTGTTATGATTAGGAATTATTTCGTGCGATAGATTCAGCAAGAGGTATTTGGTATTATTTTGCCCCCTCGCTTCTAAGCTGCTTCTGATTCCCTCCATCCGGTGCACACACGGCAGCTTCAGCTGCACTGCACATTGCTGTGGGTCATCTTGTCGTACTAACGGAATACCTGAACTCCATGGGCTGAACCTGAATGAATTGAATTGTTCCACGTGATTCCAGAGCCGTTTGGAGAGAGGCTGTGTACCTGGCGTTGTGCGTTCCGAAAGCATGCGTGGAACTGGACCGGTGTGGAAAACAAGTTGGGGGGGGGAACTTGGGACGAGATGATGGTAATAGTGATATAAAATTAATTGCACATGAAATTGGGGTGGGTTCGGGTATCGGGGAGGGGCTTAGCGGTCGGGCTGTCGGTATACAGGACGCAGTCTGGATAATACTGGACTATTTCAGTTGTACCACCCATCTGAAGCTCTAGTTTCAGCTATATCTCTGAAGGTCAGCTATATCGGCCAGGCAGCGGGCGGCGACTGAAGTAGGCTCAAGCCTCACGCGAACCTGGCAGGCTGTGAGGGACAGAAATATTTTTGTTTTGGAGGATGCGAATAGTCGGGAATTTAATTTGAGTAGAATTCAGTTGGTTGGCGATGGACGAGCCCATTATTGAAAGTTCACAGGTCCAATGACAGTCGGGCTTCGCCTACCTGAAGCAGCTGGCACGCTAGGAATAAGTTTAAATGATTGTTCCAACAACACCCAACAGCACACCGTGCACATGTCTGTCTTCTAAAACCCATCAGTTGGCTCTGCTTCCGTCGAATACCTCACCCCCACCCCCAGCCCCAAGTTCCCACCAGGTACGGACCACTGTCGCTGCCTTCTGTCCTCTCGGCTGGGTCTCTGTGTAGAGCCGGCCACCCTCACAGAACGTGTCCACCTATCGCTCTGCATCACCAGCAGCCGCCGTTCCCGTCCCGCAAGCGCGAATCGTCCGTCCATCGCGCGTGCGACGTGCACCATGTACATCGGCCAACAGATCGGAGGCTCTGCATCGGCCAATTTGAACGGATGACGTGACGTCCCACACCGCTGCTCGGCCCACGCCGCTCACGGCTAAGGGTGGCTCTCGCGAGGACGGGCGGCGTCCACCGCCTGGCGGGCCTCGATCGGGCCCAGCCGAGTTGCCGGATCGCGAAGGGACGGTCGCGAATGGTGCGACAACGCCTCGGCCATTACCTCACATCCGGCGACAGGCGGTGTTGTGTCGCATGGCTTTCTCGTTAACGGGACCGGGGCGGGCGCTGCCGTCACTCGCGCGAGAATAGATGGGACGGGCACGCACAGTGGCTGTCAGCTCGTCGGCAATGGCGGAATTTGCTGTGCCAGTGTAGCGGACACCGGACCATCCCACCGTTGCTAAAGAGCAGCCTTCTCCCAGCATGCTGAATACTGCTGCTGAAGGCCATTAATTATCACCGCTGATGAGGGCATCCGTGTCACACCGTTTCGCTGAAGCTTCTACTAGATACGCTGAGCGCAAGCAACATGTTTTTGTTCTTAACGGTAGCAATTTGTGTGATGAGGCAACCTGTTTATCGTGTCAGTATGCGACAGGTGTTTCTTCTGGGTGAAACACGACACGCCTTTCATCGTCTGGAAACATTTCTGGGATCTTCTGCAGTGTAAACAAGGCAAATGATGGCTATCTGTTATGCGTTCCAACTCCGCCTCATTGTCTCAGAAACACTCCGCGTTGAAAGTGCTGAAAAGGCCTCGTTCGTGCTGCTTCATGCGGGCCGCCGTGCTGATCATTTCCTACAAAGCACATCAGTACATACTTTGTCTCCAGACTTCCGAACTCCATCCCAGCTGGGCACCGAATGTGACAGACGGCGTGACATTTTTCCAGACTCTAAGGGCTCAGGAGGCATCGCGGAAGCTGTTTGAGCGGGGTACTAACATTCATCCAGTTTATCTATTTCCAGCAATGCATTGGATACGAATACGGATACGGATGCAGATGCTTTCTGGATGCGGATCAGTTAAGAAGCGATGCTTTCTTTATTAAAGCTGTTCTTGTGACCGTACCAAAAGGAATACATATGCATATGGGCGCGATTCCCGAAAATAAGACAACCTGCCTAAAAAGAGGTGGATAAGGTAAGCATCGGGTCCCTTCCAGTTAACTCATTAATGTAGTTTAAATTCATCAGCTGGAGCAGCACGGGATTGATGGAAAAGTTATTGGCTGGATTGAAGCATGATTCTTTGGAAAGAAACAAAGGGTATTTGGCTATTAAACAGATGTAAATCTGAATGGAAGGATGTTCTGAGTGGAGTGCCAATGTGCTCAGTTTTAGGTTCACCTGTATTTATCATCTTTGTGTACAACATTGGGGTAGGACTGATGAATAGGATGTTTCACTTCCCGATGACATCAATCTGGTAGCACCTTGAGTTATTTTACGACGCTATTTTTAACCGCTAGGTCAAATAGCGTCGCCAACCTCTCACGCCGATTGGTCGCGGGTGGACTCGGTAAACGCCGTCGGTTGTGAGATTCGAACCCACAATCTTGCGATCAAGAGTCCGACGCTCTACCAACCGAGCTACCGCGGCCCCATCAATCTGGTAGGAATGGCTAACAATAGAGATGAATCTAGCAATATTCAGCTAAACTTGGAGGACTGAAGTGAAGTAAAGAGTGGGCTTATCAATGGCAAATGTCTTCCAACTCTGATAAGTGTAGGGTCTAAGCGTCTAAGTCCACGCGTCCCACCTCGTGACCACAGGTGCAAAAGCACCTGGGGTCACGAGATGGGACGCTTAGATATATCATGGAAAATAGTGAATTGGATGTCATTGAAGAGGAAAATATTTAGGTCTGTTGGTTTCAAGTGACCTTAAATTATTTATTTATAAAAAAAGCACCATTACTCAGCTAGGAACAGGGCAATCAGCATGCTAGGAAATCACTAATTCGAATGTAATATATAAGAGCAAGGAAGTTATGAAAACCTTTTTTAGCCGATGTGCGACTCCACTTGAGATATTGCGTACAGTCATGGAGCTCTTCCTCAGAAAGAGACATAGGCATGCTAGAAAGAGAGCAGCGCCGAGCTGCTCCAGACTTACCAGTGAACTAGGAAATTTAGAAGATGAAGAGAGCCTTATGACATTAGATTCACTCAAGTACTAAAGATTATAAGGCGACATCATTGATATGCTTAAAATCGTAAGAGGATTAGATGGTGGCAATCTGAATAATGCCCTTCCATTTAGGGCATCACGCAATGGGCATCAATTCAGGTTAGACAAGTCAATATGTAGGACAGTTAAACGCGAGCAAGTTTTAAGTCCATGGAAGGTTGAATGGAATGGGCTGCTTGGTGACGTGGAGAGGAGTCCCTCATTGAATGCTTTTAAAAGTAGGGCGCATAAATTCCGTAGGTCCAATAACCTTATAATTTAATTCTAAGATATGCAGTGGGGAGATAGGAAATGGGGAGGATGAAGTAGGATTGGTATTGGCGGGTCACGCGTCCGTTACACATGACTCACGCATGTGCTACGAACACGCGTGTGTTACGCGAAATCGAGTGAAGGGCGATATACATGCTGGGTAGATAGTTTCTTTGTAACTCAAGGTATGGTATTGATTAGGTTGTTTCGGTATATATTTCTAGTTTTATAGTATCTTCCCCCTACAGGCTTAACCCAGATGGCCCCTGTGGCTCTCATTAAGCCTTAACACTTGATGACTTGATGGGACTTTGTCAGCAAGTGTGCAACGTACTATCGAACGTTCACTCTTTTTTACGTGTCGAGACGATTTGTTTCAGTGCCCAATTGACGGTGCTGTCCTAACGACACCTTTCTGCCATTTTCGCTGCACAATTTATGTAAGCAAGAGCAGTCTCGAAGAAGAGCCGGCCAACCTCTACCTCGATGGGTGATGTCACAGGTGCGATAAATTCATGGAAATAATGATCCTCATGTTCATATATGATAGCTCGCATAATAATATCAATATATAATAAAATAATCGAAAATAGTCGATTTATCTAGTACTGTTGTTGGACGGTACCATATGATGGTTCATCGATGAACCAACTCAGTACAAATTACAGGAAAAGAGAAAGATGTGATTTTTTCGCTTTTTTTAGCATAGCAAGTAATAAATGGCACCAAGCTACATCTATGACGTGTACGCTTCAGAACAACACCATACAACGGGACATTTTTGACAGAGGAGGTCATACATTCCCTTTACTAAGCACGGTTTGCCGTCCCTCGCTGCGAAGATGATGAAAATGTGTTAATGATGCAATCTGAACAGTGGGTTACTGATTCGAAACGGCATGTCATCTATCAAAAGTTGTAAAAGTCATCTGGTCTCATATTGCCTCGCGTTTTCGGATGCAGAATATATATATTATATATATATATATATATATATATATATATATATATATATATATATATATATATATATATATATATATATATATATATATATATATATATATATATATATATATATATATATATATATATATATATATATATGTATATCTACATATACATATATCTGTGTGTGTGTGCTTCCTATTTTAATTATGTCTTCATTTACCATTGCTTTCCTGCCGGTGTAAACGTTGACGCTGATCAACCTTCTTGCAGTATCGTATACAACTGATGACTTAGTGTTCGAGTGGGAGAAACAAACACCTCTGGTCGTGGATGAAAATATAGAGCTGCCTCAACTGGACCTAGTGAACAACTACACGGGCGACTGCACACACGTCTACCCAACAGGTCAGTCATTTATGTCTTCCAAATGGCCAGTTTGCACAAGTGCTTATCACAAACTCCAGCATGTTTTTCCTGAGGAAACGGTGCGATGCAGTGGTGCCGAAGTTCTGGAATTCCTTCATCTGCGTTTTGCACTTCTTTTTTTCTGTTCACGATGGAAGTCAGTCGCATGCCACCACCCGTACAGTTTTTCTGGTGCCTCCTTTGATGCATTGTACGGTTCCTGTGGTTATGTTCACTGGGAAATCCAGCCGACCCCTAAATGGTGAAGGGTGGCGAAATCATAGCCACAGATTGCCGATCACTACTCATATAAAATGCAATGATTTCGTTGAAGCAAAATGCTCTTTAAGTTATAAGTTACAATTTCAAGTGATTAGAGTATGTGTTGTTTTAAGATGCACCTAGTTAATTTGACCTTGTGCCGCCACTCTACCGTTCTGAGTGGTCACGGAGAAACCAGAATTTCTAGCAGTTGCCCATTTTGAGCTGGTGAATTTCTGGCGATTAGAGAAGCTCGCGGTGACCACTGCACTTTCGGTTCGCCTTCATTAGGCTTGACAATAAAGATGTTTTGAAATATCTTGCCTATATTTTACATATGCTTAGAAATGCGCTACCCTGGCCCAGGGTACCTAGGCTCTCAGCGCAATAGGCGGGGGAGAAGAAAAGGATATGAAGATCCCCTTCATGGCCAAGGGGACCTCATGGTCATAGTGAACCCAGGATCCGCTTGTCGTCATGTACTTCCTTTGCGTTTAAGCTTTTCGGCCCTTGGCAGAAGAATAACCCAAGCATGGTCTCAAGTTATGTTTCCTTTTGCTACGTCTCTGTTTCATTGTGCAAGATTTCTGATACCTCTGGCGTTTTCGTTTTCAGTTTTCATCATCAGTTTGGATATGAATTCGGCTGGTAGGCACATGTAAGTCTGTGAATTATTTCTGAATTGGTCCATTTTTCCTTACCCTTTTGTGTGCAATGCATATGTCGACAGTTCAACTGGGTGTTTTTTAGTTGCTATGATTAGCTTTATAACTAGATTTGGCCGGCAGCTACCCTTCAACCTCATGACCGTGGCAGGGAGACGGTGGCATCAAGAGCGTGGTCTGCGTTCTCGGGCACTTTGACTAATTCTATGGCGCTAAACGGGAAGAATCGACATAGGAAAGGTCCCTACTCCCGCTTTTGTTCAATCTCTACTGTGCTTGATATCGTTTTGCTTGATAACTGCAAATCAGAACCAGGATGCCTAACTTTTGAACTCGGCAGTATTATGACTAAAGAAATTGACTATGTTAGCTTTCCACAAAGCTGCTGTTGGGGTGGTAATTCCTGCCTTGAATGAACATTTGTTTTTGCCGGGATGTATTAGATTCAATGCAATAGGTTGTAGTTTTTCAAGTCCAATAGTATATTGCAGGGTGCCAGAAATGCGTCCGACATATATTGTACCTCACGGAGACATCACAAAAAGGCAAAATGCAACTCTGTTGCAAGTGATGAGTGGCGTTTGGGAACGCGAGGCATCTCATTGTGGTCACTGAACAACATACTGGATCGACAATTTCTGTGGTGACTCTTCGTCTGGACGATTTCAACCCGAAGTTGACGATCAGTTACGTGCAACTCGTGTTACTGTTTTTGATCGAGCGCTGTGATTACAGCCGCGGCACGTTGCCATTTTCACAAAAAGCAGTCTAGTCACGGGCACTATTTTCGCCATGACGCCTCGTGTTGCCGACAATTGGGCGCTGCAGCGACAGCGTTGCAGGCTTCACAGGCTCGCTCAGCTGTACTTCGCTGCCTGTCGCAGATATCTTTTATTGGTAGCTTATTAGCTGCCGTTGGCGACAATTTGTTGTCACTCTGGCGGAAAATTGGGTTTTCTAGAGGAATGGTCAGCTGGGAATTGTGATGCCCGGCGGCAAAGCGACTCCACGGAGCTTGGATCGAGGGAGGGAAAGGGGCGAGAGTGTTCATGTCGGTCTTTTCCTTGCAAGGTCACAGGGTGCTATGAAGGCTACGAAATCCGACCATTTCCCGCTTGAAAAGAGGCCACATTTTCGCTACTTGCACCAACCGTTTATGCGACAAAAATTGCCTCTTGATTGTTGATGAGCGACAAATTTCAGCATTTATTGACCTTTGTCGCGTCTCTCCTTAAAATCTTGTGTTGATTCGGAACAGCTGCCAGGCGTATTTTTCCTGACCCAGAGCTCGGGAACGACGAGGTGGAAATGACTGCAGCAGTTTGCATCTTGGACTATCCGAGAGAACGAGCGCATGTGTCTCACCATGGCGATTGTGTCGTCCCGGCGAGTGGTGATTCATCAACTCAATTTGGGTCATTTCTGATCACAGCACTCACGGCCACGGCAGGTGCTGGAAACGTCTCTGAGCGCCCGTCCGGCGTCACGACTTCTTGCCACGTGAGATAGAATCGTAGTCAGTCGGCGGCGGTCCGGTACGCCTGCCATCGCGAATAATACTCGACACGGCATCGGTCGTAACCGGGTGTGGGTGGTGCGCAATATTCACAAGTCGGATAAAAATGGCTTGTGTCAGAGCGGCGAACACACGAGAAATACACGAGACGCTGGTGGCACGCACGCTGCCCTTAAGTACACAACGGGTGTCACGTATTATTCGTCTTGTCTGCGGCGAAGTCGTCACCTATTGAGCGCGGTAGCACAGCCGAACAAAGCGCGAGCTGTATTCTGCTACAGTTTTGTCCTACTCTGACATTATCGGAGCGGTGGTGTGGTTTCGCTACATCTTTGCCGACTCCGGGCCAGCTGCCACCCCAGCGGCCACACTTCGTCCGCAACCGGACGACGGTTTCCTCTGCGTTTTTTTGGTGTGATCGGCTAAAAGAAAGGATGTTTGCCATATTACTACATCCTGTTCGCATGTCTACAGAAATTGTTAGCCGCCCCCTAAGCATGTGCCCACGTAGCCAGGGACAGGACTGGACCGTTTCGATTGACCCCTGCATGTAGCTGCGATAATTTTTCGTGCACATAACTTAATCATGTCACTACAGATTGGATCTGTCAGTAGTGAAATTAGATGAATTTTCGAATTGATTTTGTTGACGAAAATATACCCTCTCAAAGCCAGGGAGTGCATTTCACCTGACATCTCGTCAGTAAATTTATTAATACCATTTCACCATTAATTGAGGCAAGACGAATAGCTTGCGAGTGATATCCCCTGCATGTAACGAAGGAGCACCCGAAGAATGTGCAACATCTCGCGATTGTGCCAAGCATTATGAACGCTGTACATGCAGTTTCCTTAAAAGACATCCATCATTTGACTTGCTGTTTCCGCCAAAATACCCCATTATATTTCCGCCTTAAATTAACTACTTATGTTTCTAGGAGATGAATTGTATTGTCTGATTTACTTGTATATATCAGTACCTCCCATGTGACCGCTTTGGACATCAGCATGTCCAGGTGCAAAACTTATGCCAACAAAGTAGTCCTCTCAGACTTCGCCAATGGACAAAGCCTATCCATGATACGTGTAGAGGAAATTAACGTAAGCTGGACACAACCGGGTTCTTCTACATCAGATAGTTAAGCTAAACATTTTGTGATTTCTTTTGTTAACTGGCCGCACAAATACTGCCTGATGAAATTGCCGGTTTAACAAAAGAAGGATTCAAGAATGTAGTTATTCCATAATTAGTACATCCAGGTTCATAGATCCTGCGGTTGTGCGTAACTGAAGCATGCATATCGAGGAAAAACAATATCCCTGCTGTCCACCAAATGAACGTGAGTGTGCACCTCTGTAAAATATGCCTATGAGATAACTTCGAAGCAAGACCTGCACAGGCATATGTTAATTGAACCCAAATTGAACCCGTAGGAATAATATTGATAGCTCGTATGAGTGCTATGCTTAATAAAATTAAATCATGACGATGGTGATCATCGACCATTCTAGAAGAAGGAGGTCGAACATCGAACCCAGCGCTCAATGTCCAAAGCTAGATTTGGTCTCGGATTGCGCATTCTTCAAACTAGAATGCCAGTGGCGTGCATGCACTTTTTTGGACGTTCTGCGACCATTTTCCTTGCCACGTCTCTGGCCTGATCAGGCCAGTTGCCAACTGACTCTCAGTCCGGGGCCAAGCGCGAGTGGGCACAGTGACACAAACTTCGTCTTGCCAGGACAAAGACTGCTAGTGCGGTCAAACGTCCCACAGAAGTAAGCCGTTTGAATATGTCACTATCAATATGCACAATAATGTGCAAAAACGTCACATTTGAATTTGCATATACATCCAGTATGGAGATAGCGGAATATAAAATAATACCGGAGTCAGGGAAGCAGGAGTACTTTTGGAATACATGACGCTCTGAGGGGAAAATGCTCCGTAATGTTGATCCTTCTGCGGCAGATGCATGATGTAATCGAAGTTGAGCTTCAAGATTTCGATAGCCTCTGGCCCTCGTCAGTGATGCCGTAGGCCTTTACATCTATCTGGCCTAATTTTGTGAAAACAGTACATAGATTGGGTGCCTGAAATAACGTCCGTTTGACTTACATTGTTTTATTTTAGACTCCACACATTACTAGACTAGTATCCTTAATTAGACGTGCTTAAATTGGGCTGGATGTTGTATTAGATTGGTAGAAATGAATTGAGCTGTCAACTGCACCTGGTTAATGACCATGCGGACAAAGTCTAAGCCGCTTCTGGATACGAAGTCATGGAATCGTGCATTCCACACAGCGAATGCGCACATATTTATCATCAGTAAGTGGCACCATTAGGAGCACTGCAAGGGCGATGATAAGCGTTGGGAGGCCGGTTTAGTTAAATATCGCTGCGGGAATATTAGGCGCCCGTTTGTCCGTTGTCTCTGGTTATATAGCCACGCGTACTTAAGCACATGCCTAGAGAGCTAAATGAGCAGCAGCTGTTCATAGAGAACTAAATGAGCATCAGCTGTTCATGGATAGCTAAAGGAGCCCCAGCTGTGCTCAGTGCACTTGCCAAGTCACATAACGGAATCATTGGCGAAAACCAAACGCCGGCTTTCCTTCTGCTCGGGAAAATGTTTCCGAGCAACAGGGCCACGACTCCGTAACTACTGGCCTAGCATGGTCGGGCAGCGATCGGCTGTGGTGCGAACTCTATGGAGCTTTATGGGGGTGGCACAGCCACAAAACTTTGGGCAATAATACTTTGCGTCATCAAAACGAGGAGGCTGATAACCGAAACTGGTATGTTGCATAGCCAAGTGAAAGTGATATGCAGGGCGCGGGAAGAATGCCAAAGCAGAGGGAGGGACGAGTAGGCTAAATAATCAGCATGTCTGATAAAAATGTTAATCGGGTAAGGAGCTGGAAGGGGCGGGGAGAGATGCAGAGTGTGACCCATAATTAACCAACGCACAGAAAGGATTTGATAAATACATTGCGTCGAGCGATTTGCTGAGAAGCGGAAAGAGCAAAAGCGAAGCTATGAGGAGCCAAATGGCATGGTGGCCATTTTGCCCAGGGTCGTCACCAGGTTGTTCAGCCTGATATTTATTAGTCTGTTAGGGAAGGGGAGGGAAATAATTCACCTGCAGTACTGCTTAGTATCCATAAATACTAAACAGTGCCTTTGGGCACTGTTAATACTAAATACTAAATACTAAATATAAATACTAAATAGGCGACTTTGGTTTGGCACCGATCTTGCCAGAGGCTGCACAAGTCACCGGGAGAGGCTACGATCATGTGTGGAGGTTCCTGTCTCCTTGGTGCCTTGATCCTCCTCCCCGAAGGGTGCCGAATTTTAGCATTGGGCCCCTGACCGTTCGCTGGAAAAATGATCAGAAAACATCCTTGAACACCTCAATAATTTTGAGAAGACACCCATGTGGCTATTGTTCCTGCTCCAACTGCTGGCGATGCCCCTGAGGTGGCCACTCTCCACGTTTTTGGAAATTTGCTGGAGCAGGGCAGGAACCCGCTGTCTAGCTGAACCCCATCCCCATGTCTCCAATGCTCGACACACTTCTCAGAATCCCCATTCCCCAGATGCCGACCACGTCAGGAACATTGAAATGGCGGTTTTAGTGTCCGGCCGCCGACATGATTTTACTGTCAGTGGTCACTTGGAGAGCTCGCAAAACGCCGAAGACCAGACACAGTCGTGCCAGAAGTTCTGGCTCGGAGCACTTGTAGTTTCCTGACCAACAAGTTTCGCAATCGGCTTCAGAATTAGGAGAACCGAAACGCTATTCCTAAGAAGATAAAAATGCTGATCAGCTCCTAAAACTTGTGCAAAAAATATGGTTCTGCTGCGAGTTGGTAACTTGTTATCCGTTTTAGGGATAGATATGCCCCTTCCTGGTGCCGATTTGCATCTTTTGGTGACATTATTCGAGTCTTACACTTTTTTTGTCAAATGCTCGCTTCGATTATGCCAAATGCTCATTTGGGTTATCAAGCAATCGTTTCGGTTATCGACTAACTACTACAGTTATGAAATACTCGTTTCGGTTATTAAATACTAGTTTCGGTTATGAAATATAGTATAAAGCATATTCATTATAGCATAAAATCTCGTCTCAAACCTTTCTAAAAATACGAAGTGCGAGTACTCCAGAGAAAATATGTGTTGAAAGAACCTGTCTCGAGCTTGTTGAAACTTTGCTGCTTATAGGTTATATAATGGGCGGGGCGCCAATTCTCTTTTGTTAAGGTTGAAGTCCAGTAGTTGGAATTGTTCACATCTGCTTTGTGGCGGTCATCTATTCATGACCCATTTCCCTCCCTTCTTAGTTGAAAGAAGACGGAGGTGCCGTAGTGGATGAATTGCACGTGCCTACGTGGATTGGGGACCGCATCAGGATATGTTCTCGTAAGGTGCCCTAGCAGGTCGATTGCACGTGTTCACATGGTTGGTGGGTCTGTACCAGGGTTGTTCCATCCGGTTTGTAGCGATCATCCATACTGGACTCGTGTTGCATGGCTGATTGCTTTCATGTAATTGTATTCTCAGTAAATTGTCCTTCGCGTGGAGGATGCCTTTGCATATATAAACCATACAGAATTGGACCTGCCGGTAAAATCAGAGATTTTATGCCTAAACATTTGAACATTGTTCTAGATGTCTCAGAAGGTGAAAGCTTCGGTGGATTCTAACATAGCTTAATCAATGACAAATTTCACGCAATTATTTTGACCTGTAGCTTTGCATGATCAGTGCTCTGACTCAAAATATATCCATGAAACCCGTGCAAAAAACAAGATACAGCCTGAATTGATCTCGTTTGCAAGACTGCATTCGTCTGAATTAAGTTACTATGGAACGCGGCATAACCGAGTAGTGAAGCCCTGATGAAAAGTGCTGAAAGTGCACCCTTACGTAGCGGGACACACAATTTCACAGTGTAGACACGGGCATGTTGCGTCATGCTCGAAGAGTTTTTTTCTTCTGAAGTTTTAAGATTCGTCGGCATTCTTCACACCACCAGGTTCCTCCAATGGCTCTTGAAGCGTTGAAGCGCACACAACTAGTAGCATATTTTTTGCCGTGAAGAAAAAGCTTATGAAGGTTTCAAAGCGTGATGGTCGTGCTGGGTCGAGTCGGATTATCCAACTGAACTTGATGCGTACAAACTTCAAACGGAGTCCATTGGCCTTCTTCAGTCCCATCTTCGGAACACAGCAATACGCGTATAATATTGGAGTCTGTGTGTACTGCGCGCAGGCACACGGTGAACTGCTGCTCAGAGCTGGTGGTAACGACTGGTAGCCAGAAGTCTGAGTGGTCTTGTACCGATCGGCCAGCTAGTTTGTCCTAGCTGATCACAAGTCTTCTGGCCCGGCGACCGCCTGGCCAGTCAGTCTGATGGAGGGAGCCGCACTGAACTGTTGCATGCGGCGTAAACTGAGCGGGAAGAATGTGGAACACATGGGCCGTGACACAGTATGGTACCTATGTCAATTAAAAATATGGCATGTTATGTTTGAGTTTGCGATATGTTCACCATATTCGACAGATGAGACCGATTTCGGCATGATTATAGCCACATTCGGTTGAGTTAGTTTGCTTTTCAATGCCCATATGCCGAAATGCTAGGCTCCCCAGCCTAATATGAAACAAACCTAATTGTAATGCACTGTGCCGATTTACCGAACTAGGTTTTACTTGTTTCCGAAATTCCTACGTTTCCATGCCGGCAGCTGCACGCCATAAGGCGCCTACCTTCACGGTCTGCCGAGAGAGCGCAGCTGCGGTCGGTCCGCAAGTTTCCTGTCGCCGTATGTTATCCGACCCTGTACCTGCAGCATGGGAGAACCATAGCCCGCCTCTTACCCTCGCTCGTCCAGTGCCCCAAGTTTCCTGTCGCCGTATGTTATCCGACCCTGTACCTGCAGCATGGGAGAACCATAGCCCGCCTCTTACCCTCGCTCGTCTAGTGCCCCTAATGACTCTTCATACTGGTGCAGTAGCGCAACCGGGGGGGGGGCGGGGCCATGGCCCCCCACGAATTTTTTGGCGGCCCGCTCCGAGCCAGGGGCCCGCTTCGCGGGCCCTGGCTCGGAGTGGGCCGCCCTACTGAGCCCTGGCTGGGGGCCCGCGAAGCGGATCTGTGGCTCGAATCAGGGGCCCTTTGAACCAACTGAAAATCTGGGGGCCCGTTTTAACCAGGGCCCGCCTCGAACCTGGGCCCCTGATAAAGGAAAAGTGCTTTTATTTCTGCGAAGTTTTACAAACATAGGGGCCCGCTCAAAAGTAAGTGCATGTTTTCCGCAGACTTTTTAAAAACATGAGGGGGCCCGCTTGCGGGGGGCCCGCTCTCCAACCCTGCTCCCCGAACTGAAATCCTGGTTGCGCCACTGTACTGGTGCCATACTATGTTATGCTTCAACATACTGGAAGCAGATAGGACACTCTGAAATATATCCCGTAGTTGATTCCCGTCATGATTCTCCACATATCTGTGCTGTCAACATTTCATTCTTTATGGGTTGGCCTTGATAGTTATTTTGTCTAATCTACATGATGTTGGAAACGCTTCGGGACTGAACACGTTTTCTCCAAAGCTCTGGTGTATTTAATACATTGAAGAAGAACTGTCGCTTAGTTGCTGCCTGCTGCTGAGTGCTAACGACCATTCCAGAGCAAATTTATTCCCTTGGTCTGATGTTCGCTGATGGCGTTATGCTGTCGGCAGAATTAACTGCTCAGTTGATGCTGCTGATAAATCCAAGGGTGAGCAAGCGTGGTGCAGATGGTGCCAGATACGGACGCGATACTTAACCGGCTAAATGTACATCTGCCCATACTCTTTAGCACAAGGAGGGTAGTTGGTGATTGCAAACCATACGCATACTCCCCTTTTAATCATGATCGTGATTGTGTCTGCCTAATGCTCTTCCTCATGTCTCTCATGTTCGAATTATCTATCTCATGAGGTTATGCGTGGCCTATCTACACTTTCGAAAACGTGCGTTCCATTCTGGAGTAAATCATTTCTCACTAATACAGAGGGCCTATTATACATCGGTACTGGCAGCGTGGGGACATTTCTCTCATCTGCGCACTCCTTGACACAAGCCCAGAATCCCATACGGGCTTACGGATAGGGTGAGTGGCGTTGAATTGCTGGTGCCATTCTTCAGTGGCACACGCGCGAGTGAATTGGCCGGCCGGTCCCAGCGTGGTCGTGTAGACGGCATTGGCGACGGCCTGTTTACTGCGCCGCTGCCGGCTGTCAGCGGGCCCGCCCGAAAGGAAAATGTGGCAATGGCCAGCTTCTTATTCCAGTTCATTTGAAAGGCGGGAGGCTGATGCAGTTACAAACACGGATCGTCGATGGAAAATGCGTACCCGTTTCTGCCCAGTGGAATGGTTTTCTCTTCTCGACACCAGTGACACCAACGAGGGTGGCAAAGAGAGGCATGGTCGTCCTGAATGTTTAATTTCGTCAGAGAAATAGAAGGTTTTGTCGTTTATCTTATGGAGAAGTCGGTGAAGCGAAGTCTCGTACGTTCGGCGTGGACCGTTTTAGTTATTGAAATATTCATGCTACGTATTTATGGATTACCCCGCAGTTTTACTTTTCACTGCATGCCTTGGTCAACGGAACCATTTTCGATTTTCATCGTATGTCATGGACCTTTTGCAATTATTTTCATTCCAATCGCATGCTTCGTCTCCCTGAGTAATATTTATATGGGTGCGTTCTGAGTGGTGCGGGGAACAATAACATGGCCAGCGTTATTGTGCATTAGTCCGCGGGTGCTCGGAATATACTAGCATCGACCAACAGCAGCCAAAACCCAACACATCCTGTTAGAAGAATGCCAACTGTAGCTGATATGCGATTTGATATATGTCCTATACATACATCAAATCACGTGGCGTTAGCGTATTTATCGGAAACAGCTGCATAGCATCCTCACGACACTTATAAGAAATAATTGCAAATAATTTCCGTTGCTACGACGACAACGCTGGCGGAGACCCCCTTTCCCGATCTGCCGACATCGAGACGGCAAACATTCTCCCTACTCCACCACGATTAGCTACTCCAGGTCCTGTTAGTTAGCTGTCTCGCTTGACCTTTCAGCGAAGAGGTTTTCTCCAGATTAAGAAGAGATGGACGGGACAAGCAGGATTCGAGACCGTGAAGCTCCAACAGAGGTAACAATTCCAGAGAACGTATGGAGAGCATCACTATGCCGCGGTACAGCACGCCAGCTCTAATTACTACACAATACAATGGGCTCCTCGATGGATATTTCTTTACTGCATTATGGTTTGTGGTCCCTCCATTCCATACAATACGCTCAATCATACTGCTAAGTGTTGAAGGCATTAGTGCTGGATCGATCCTATCGTCAGAATTTCAATGTCGACTCACGCTCCTATATATGTGAATGTGTTCCACGATCTCATGTGCGGTATGCACCATGCGTTGCATCACCGCAAAATGCAAGGGACTGCAACTATATGCAGTAGTTAGCTACACACTTTCTTGATCGCTAGTTTCCCCTTCCCTATCAGCCAGATCGTGATCAGACCTCTTGGCTTGCTATCGCCGGACAGCGATGCTCGAGTCATGTGATCGTCGGGGTTAAAGGTCAAGGTCATCACGCTTGGTCAGAAAGTGCGAAGTCTGAGCCACCGAAGTGTGACTTCAAGCATGTTCTACTGAAGACCGATTCATTGCGGTACGGTGGGGTTGTGCTCAGGGGTGAAACTTAAGCAACCTCGCGAGGTTCAGCAATGCTAAAGTTGAACACGAAATGGAGGACTGATCCACATTCCATGCAATATTGTATGGTTATGGCGTACATAATGGCATATCGTACACGGCTCCATACTCAGATCTGTGGTTGTTCGATGAGTTTGAATGAATAATGGAGTAATCCCTGAAGAGACAGGCAACTTCATATATACATGTCTGGTCACGTGCAAGTATATTTCAGAACCGTTCATTCCTTACAAGCACGCACTCATTTGCTGCACCCGGGATCCTTACAACCCCACTCATACCACGATACCACGGACCCATGCACCCGGGGTCCTTACGACCCCAGTCATACCACAGCTCAGTGCAAGGCTCATGCGGGCGCAGGACGAACGAGGGTAAGCCTGAAAAGCACTGCATCCACATTTTGTGCTCTACAACCCACACCCATACGTCTTCAACATGCATGAAGAGCTAAGGTAACGTTAAACACGTTGCATTCATCAAATCGCATGGCTGAAAACATAGATACAACACGTCCGCTCTTCTTGTGCTCACAAAGCCTCAGAATTACAGCCACAACTGCTTATCGGCAGTATGTAACCGGACTGATTGTGGTATGGCAGGCTGTATATATAGGGACAGCAAGTGGATCCACTGGACTATTCATATGCACACCGTTTGTGAGCACTTCAGTGGACATATTGTGATGATAGGTTGAAAAATTACAGCTTTAATAGCAGGTGTGCGTCTGGGTGAAATCAGGACGTGGAACGCTGTGACAAAAAGGTTAGTTGGGTACTGAACCATACTACGGATACACATGACGCAGAAGAATCGCTTCTTCAAAGCTGATATAGCAAAGGCAGTAATTTCAATATTACTTTCCAATTGTGGGAGACAGTTCGGTTCCTGAAGTGCTTTTGAGTGAGACATTTTATCCTTCAAAACTGGAGTAAGTGATATCGCCAAGAATATCGTGTGGCCCAGCTGCAATCTAAGGACAAAATCCACACTTTTTGCTCATATTTGTCCCAGTTAATTATTCTGTTCCGCTACGCTGACAGCTGCATTTGGTTTGCTCCTGAAACATTGCATGGGCGCTGTTGAGAAGGACCAAACTATATTTCTGATGCCTTCCTACAATTGTAATGCAAACTACACTGCATTCAAAACCTCAATTGTGCGTTATCATACACCTAGATCCCTGGATATTACATGCCAAATTGTCCTTGTATTGGGAAGTGCAATGTATCATTGTTGTCACAACTGCTCTTTTGAGCATACTAATCTAGTCAGTTTATAAACTATAACTAATCTAGTCAGTCAGTCTATAAAAAATAGTCAGTTATATAAATATTGTACTGACGATATAAGTCCGTGGTTGTCGAGCGTACTACAAACTGAGGTTGATATCTTAAGCACAGCGCATGCCGATCACCAAAAATAAATGCAAAAAAGTGCTACAGTTGATATAAATAGTAGATAGTTTTGCTGCAAGCGCTATGTAATTGAAAAAAATGAGGGCTTGACTGTTTCACATAAACCTTATAGCATGTTCTAAGGCTTCTGCATTTTGTCAGGAAATGTGGTAACAGATAACCACCGTCATTGCCATGAAATTCTATTCTTTAATTTATATGATAAGTTGCACGATTTTCCCGTTGGTGTCCTCTGTATCCGCCATGAGATGGGTTCAGCTCGGCACTATTCTTGCCAGTATCATTGTATGTAGCAACCACTGGTTTCCGAAGACGCCCAACGTACTGTTCTTCCGCCTGCACTACAAGTCGCTGCAGGTAACCCGAGCCGAACAGTGTGAGACAGACGTGCTGAGGTGTGGTGGGCGATTTCCCGGTCGTGCCACCTGCCGACTGGTCTTGTACAGAGAGGCCGGCGCCGCCTGGGTCATGCCTGCCGGCCAGGTGGGCAGCTTCCGCTACTGCCGCTGCCTGCCCGCCTGGCGAGGCATCGTGTGTCACCTGCCGAACAACCCATGCACCACCGCATCTTGCGTTGACGGCCGTCGGTGTGTTCGAAACCCACACTCGGCAGTCGGCTTTTCCTGCCGGTGCACTGATGGCTCGGGCGGCGACCGCTGCGGGCCGGCTGCGGCGCGGTCTCCCCGGCTGGCCGGCGTCGGCGCGTGCCGGGACCGCCCCTGCGGCGGCGACTGGACCTGCACGGAGGACGTCTCGGCGCCGGCCGGCTACACGTGCGGCTGCGACCAGAAGCCCGGCTACCGGCCCGCCTCCGACGCCGATCCCACGTGCGTGCTGGCCGACCCGTGCGCGGCGCACCGGCCGTGCCACCACGGCGGCACGTGTCTGAGTCTGGGCGGCGACTTCCGGTGCCAGTGCAGTCCGGCCTGGACCGGCCACGGCTGCACCATGCCGCAGAACCCGTGTACCGACGCCGAGCTGTGCGGCCACGGCTGGACGTGCCGCCGCAGCGCGAACGAACGTGCCGGCTACACGTGCGGCTGCCACGAGAAGGCTGGCTGGGAGCAGCGCTCCGAGGACGATCCGCAGTGCGTTCTGCGCAACGTCTGCCTCGCGCGCGCGCCCTGCCAGAACGGGGGCACGTGCTCTCCGGGGCCCGACGACGGCTTCACGTGTGCTTGCGCCTCGGCCTGGGACGGCGCCACGTGCGACAAGCCGCGCGACCCGTGTCGCGCCGCCGAGCCGTGCGGCGAGACGTGGAAGTGCCGGCGCGACCCAACGTCGACCGCCGGCTTCGTGTGCGACTGCGACTCGCGGCCCGGCTGGGCGGCCACCTCGGAGGAGGACCCGCGATGCATGGTGTCCGACCACTGCCTGACGGGCAGGCCGTGTCAGAACGGCGGCACGTGCCGCTACCTGTCGCCGGGTGCGTTCTCGTGCCAGTGCCGGCCGGCCTGGACGGGCCGCACGTGCGACACGCCCCGTGACCCGTGCGGCGGCTCTGCCACGTGCGGCGCCGGCTGGTCGTGCCGACGGGACGCCAGCGCCGCCGCCGGCTACTCGTGCGGCTGCGACCTGCGGCCCGGCTGGCGGGCCGTGTCCGCCGCAGACCCCAGCTGCCTGCTGGTCGAGCACTGCAAGGCCAAGTCGCCGTGCGGCAACGGCGGCACGTGTGTGCCCACGCTGGAGGACGGCGTGGCGGGCTTCCAGTGCGTCTGCCCGCCGGCGTGGGGCGGCCAGGTGTGCGCCGCGCCGCGCAACCCGTGCGCCGCCGGAGACGCGCGCTGCGGACCGGGCTGGTCGTGCCGCCGCGACGTCAGCAGCAAGGTGGGCTTCAGCTGCGGCTGTAGCGGCCGGCGCGGCTGGCGGCCGCGCTCGCCGGACGACCCCACGTGCGTCCAGGCCGACCTGTGCCGCGTGCGCCGGCCCTGCCGCAACGGCGGCAAGTGCGGCCCGGGCAGCGTTGCCGAGCCGTACACGTGCCGGTGCCGCGGCGCCTGGCAGGGCCCGCTGTGCCAGAAGCCGCGGGACCCGTGCCGCCAGGGCGCGCCGTGTGGCGACGGCGCTGCCTGCTCTCGCCGCGCCACCTCTCTCGCCGGCTTCACATGTCACTGCGACCAGCGGCCGGGCTACAGCGCCCGGTCTGCGGCCGACCCGCGCTGCGTGCTGAGCGACACGTGCCGCGCGCTGGCGCCCTGCCTGCACGGCGGCACGTGCTCGTCTCTCGGCAAGGGTCGGCGCGGCTTCACGTGCCGGTGTCAGGCGGCTTGGTCGGGCGCGGCGTGTGAGGTAGCGCGCGACCCGTGCGTCCACGACCCGGAGCTTGTGATCGGCGTGTGCGGCGAGAAGAGCGTGTGCTCGCGCGACTCCAGCTCGGCGGCCGGGTTCGACTGCGACTGCGACTCGCGGCCCGGCTGGCGCCGCCACTCCTCCGAGCTGGCCAAGTGTGTCGTGCAGGACGCCTGCCTGGCGCTACGACCGTGCCGCCACGGCGCCACCTGCCGCAGCGTGGCCGACCAGAGCGAACACTTCTACCGCTGCTTCTGCCACCCGGCCTGGCAGGCCAAGAACTGCACCGAGCCCAGGGACCCGTGCAAGGAGCCGAGGAACTCGTGCAACGACGGCTTCCGATGTCGGCGGAACCCGGAGGCGGCGCTGGGATACGAGTGCGGTTGCGACGAGAAACCGGGATACCGACCAAGCTCTCGCACCAACCCCCAGTGTGAGGTGTATGACGCTTGTCTTTCAGCAGAACCATGCTCCAACGGAGGCGTCTGCTTCCCCATCGGCGAAAAGCACTTCTTCTGCGAGTGTAAGAAAAGTTGGACGGGCAAGACGTGCGACATTGTTCTGGTGCCGTGCGAGGGCATGAAGGACCCTTGTGGCACCAAGTGGCGCTGCCATATGGACAGCCGCCAGCAGCTGGGCTACACGTGCGGCTGCTCCAGCCGGCCGGGCTGGACCCCCAGCAGCTCAGACGGCCATTGCATCGTCGCCGACCCGTGCCTGGCGTACGCGCCCTGTGCCAACGGCGGCACGTGCAGCGCCGAGAGCGGCGAGCGGTACTCGTGCCGGTGTCGGCCCGGCTGGGGCGGCGCCACGTGCGAGGCGCCCATCGACCCGTGCGAGGATGGCGAGCAGTGCGGGCCGCAGTTCACGTGCCGCCGCGACCCGCACAGCGTCACCGGCTTCACGTGCGACTGCGAGTCGCGGCCCGGCTGGCGGCGCGTTGACGACGACGACCCGCGCTGTCAGCTGTACGACCCGTGTCTGGCCGAGCCGCCGTGTCTGAACGGCGGCCGGTGTCTGACGCTGGGCGGCGGCCGCTTCAGCTGCGTCTGCCCGCCCGGCCGACGTGGCCCGCTGTGCGAGGGCACGGCGAGCACGGAGGCACCCTCGTCGCCGCCGCCGCCGCCGCCGCTCGTGCTCGAGCTGGAGACGACGCCGGCCGAGCCGGCCGACGAGGACGAGGACGAGCCGACGCCACTGCTGCGCGAGCCGGCGCAGTTCCGGCCGGTGCCGACCGGGCCAGCGCTGGCCGGCTTCCACCGCTTCCTCGATGAGCTGACCGTGCTGGCGCCGAAGCTGAAGCTGATGTTTGTGCTGCTGGGTCTGCTCATCTGCTCAGTGGTGCTGTTCCTGCTGTGTTTCCTCTGCTGGCGCCAGCTGTGCCGCCGCCGCCGCCGCGACAAAGAGTGCGACTATCTGCTGAAGAAGGCCGAGCTGGACCGCAAATGCGAAAGCTACTTGCGAGAGAAGTACGGCTATGAGCCGGCGCCGTGCGACCCGGGCTCACGGCCGCCTCCCTGCGAGCCGTACCCGCGCGCCGACCCATGCGACGGGTACCAGCGTCCCCTCGAGCTCTACGATGGACCCGAGCAGTACGGCCCGTCTCTACCGGCTGAGGAGGCGTACCGGGGGTACGACCAGCCGTACCGGACGCCTTCCGAGTACGTACCGGAAGCAGGTAGCCACTCCCGCCGGGCGTCCGTCGGCTGATCAATATGCGCGTCTATTGCTCGCGCCCATTCATATGTGTGTTACGCGTAAATGCGTGCGTGCTGTGCTTTCGTGATGCCATGCGCGTGATCTCATGTCGAAGTGTCAGGCATACCGGTTCAAATGATTAATTTTGGGCTATGTGGTCTGGCAGGCCATATGTATAACCATCAACTGCTCCTGACACAGCTGGTCGAAGTCATAACTATACAGCTTTATATATATATCCTAAGCATGGCGCCAATCTTGCAATTTTCGGCACTTACATGGTCACCCAGTCCACATCACGACCACTTCTGTCGTGATATGTCAATCATTGGGCGCTATTAGGTGGTCAGGTCATCATTGCTCACTGCCGCCGCTCGGGACCAGCGAAACCTCGTTGCCCGAAGCCACAGGAACGCACAACTCTGTGTCTGGCGTGCTGCACGACACGCAGCAACGTCAGTCGACATGCAGGTCCCTGAGCAGATTGGGACCGGCACGTGCCGACCGGATCTCCATGACCGGTCAATGCGGAGGCCGTGCCGGTTCACCGGAGCGATACACAGCGAGGGAGAGCTTGTCGCACGGCCGACCTGACAGAGTCTCGCTCGCAGATGACGAGTTTGCCGCGTGCTCGTGCGGCGAGCCGGCCACCTGACGCCGCGTCGTCGGCAGATGACGACGCGGACAGCCTCGAGAGCGTGCTGGCCGGGCTGGAGGCCAGTCTGCGCGGCGCCGCGCGCCGCCTGGGCCGGCTGTACGGCCGCGTGCTCGGCGGCGGCCCGCCGCGCCGCCGCCACGCCGACGAGGCGCGTCTCCGGGCGTCGCGGCGAGAGCGCGCGCGACGCCGGCCGCCGGCGGCCGGCTCGGCCACCAGCGGCGTGTCGTCCATGTCGGACGACGAGGCGGCCGTGACGCCGCGCGGCGGCGGCGGTGGCGGCGGTGGCGGTGGCGGCGGTGGCGGTGGCGGCGGTGGCGGCGGCGGTGGCGGCGGTGGCGGTGGCGGTGGCGGTGGTGGCGGCGGTGGCGGCGGCGGTGGCGGCGGCGCGACACCACACTCCCCGCCCGACCGGACACGTCAATACAAGCCGGCGGCCGACCCGCGCCGTCTCGTGTCGTTCGGTGAGAGCGCCGACTCCGCCGCCGAACTGATGCACATGACGGCGGAGCCAACGGCCGGCCGGCGGGGAGAGCGTGTGCGGCGGTGGCTGGTGGATGGAGTGGATACAAGTCAGGTCAACGTGGTGGAACGAGTACGGCGGTGACGTATCTCGCTGTCAGCTGCCACGGGGAACTGCCACAGCAATGCGCGGCCTTGCGTTGTGCGTCTGCATGGCGGAGGCTTAGCGGCTGCAAATTGCTATTTTTTTAAATACATCCCTTTTCACTAGCTCCGCTGTCCCAATCTACCTACCCTTCCATGTGTCCTGGTCAATTGTTTCGCGCATCGATATGCACATTCGCGGCTTGGTTCCAGGCCGCCGAATTATCCATGTGCTACTTACATCCGCTCTTATTGCTATCTCATATCCGGCACCACCATTCAGTTGAAATCCTGCTCCCAGTGTCGCCACAAATTCTCCCCCACGACCGTCTTATGTTGCCGCACGATATTGATCCCTCACTTTACTTCCTTCCACGCATCTTATCTCCGAACGGTCGTCCGAACACTGGTGTGGTTTTAAGGGACTGATTGGCAGAGGCCAGGCACTTAATTCTGCCCTGAGGGGACCATTTGATTTT
This sequence comes from Ashinkailepas kermadecensis, assembly GCA_034440615.1. Classification (NCBI taxonomy): domain Eukaryota; kingdom Metazoa; phylum Arthropoda; class Thecostraca; family Neolepadidae; genus Ashinkailepas; species Ashinkailepas kermadecensis. The sequence goes on from JAOTOM010003432.1 coordinate 61,120, forward strand.
TACTGCTCAGGTTTAACGGTTGAAGTCTTATATTGGCCCCTGCTCGAGCACGGCCGGAGGGATATGAAAACGACCTCCGTGTTCACACCTGCATCTGCTGATTCACTCATTCCTCCCCCTGTCTGTATTTTTTATCTCTCCCCTCTCTCTCTCTCTCTCTCTCTCTCTCTCTTTTCTTTCTCTCTCTCTCGTCTGTCTTCTCTCTTCGCTTTCTCTCTCCCTCTCTCTCTTTTTCGTTTGCTCTGTCGTACCGTTCCTGTATATTTTCTGATGTTCTATTTTATGCCCGTCATATTACTCCGTTGTTCTGACCGCAAATTTTTACTTGCTACTCCCAACTCTCCCTATTAACAATGGCCCTCTCCCATTCGTCACACATCTAACTGCACTCTCGTCCACATCTCTCTGTCGCCATTCACATGTTTTCATTTTGCCACTCGACGTCTCTTCCTGTCGTCTTTGACTCATGGCTCTTTGCTTTGTCACCCACACCTCTGCTTGTTGCCACACACACCTCTGCGTATTGTCACCCACACCTCTACCTGTTGCCACCCACACCTCTGCCTATTGCCACCCGTATCTCTTCCTATTTCCATCCACACCTCTGCCTGTTGCCACCCGCACCTCTACCTGTTGCCACCCACACTTCTGCCTGCTGTCACCCACGCTTCTGCTTGATGCCACTCACACCTGCCATTTGTGCCGCCCATGCCCCTTCATATTGCCATTTGTGCCGCCAATGTCCCTTCATATTGCCACTTGCACCTCCCCATATCGCCACCCACACCGCTATCCGTTGTAATGTCATTGCCTGGTGCCACCTACATCTCTCCCCAATGCTACCCACACACTCCTAGTCACCTTCATCTCTTCGTGTTTTCACCCACACCTTCCCATGTCACCTACACCCCTGCCTATTGCCGCTCGCACCCCTGCCTATCGTGATTCACACCTCTGTCTGTTGTTATCTGCACCTCTGCCTGTCGCGATTCACACCTCTTTCCTGTTGTTACCTGCACCTCTGCCTGAACCTCCTACACCACCGACGTGCACTCACGCCTCTGCCTGTCGCCACAGCAGGAGTGGCGCCGAGCCCGGGTGAGGGTGGAGCAGTGTCCGGTGGCGGCGGACCCCAGGCACGGCGGAAACAAGAGCCGGCCAGCGCGCATCCCCCGACGACTGTGTACAGTGCGGGGTCGGCCAGTGCGGTGCGGCTCTCCCGTGATGGTGTGGCGCCGGGTGCGACGTCCGGGGAGAGACAGTCGATCAATGATTGGGCCGCGCGCCGCCGACCGCGGTACGGCCAGCGCTCGCTGGACACGCTGTCTGCCGACACGCCCATTACGTCTCCGCCGCACCGCGCCGGCGGTCGGCAAGGCGGCGTGCGAACGTCGCCGGCGAATTTATACGCCGCCGGGAGCGGAGCCGCCGCCGCGGCACGGACCGACGTCATGTTCGGAGGTGGACTTATGAGCCCCGCCCGCCGAGTCGAAGCATTTGGCGACGATATCGGCGCCCGACACGCGCCCGCCGACGCCGATGCACCCGTTGGCTCAATGGAGGATTTCCGAAATCCAGCCGCGGCTCGCGGCGCCGGTCGCAGTCAGGACGGCCGGCTCGGCCGAGAGGAGTGGCGAGAGCAGCGATCGCCACTGGCCTCGTGGGAAGAGATTCAACTGACCGACCATAAGTTTGCCGCGCCGGGAAATCAAACGGCGACACCGGACCGGCCGAGCGACCGTCAAGGTGCCCGCCACGCGCCGCACGGGATCTACAACGGTGGCCACGGGACGGGCCGAGGAGAACGTGACGTGTCACGACAGTGGAATGCCACCGAGCCATGGCAACACGACCACAACGCTGCACGTGCGGCAAGTAGGCCATCTGGTCACGGCGGACCGGACTTCACAGACAAGAGAATACTGACTGGCAGCCAAGCTGGCGCTCACGGCACGGCCAGCCATCACATGAAAGGCCGTGGCGAGACGGACGAAGTCACTGGGCACCGACCTGGGATGGATTACTCCTTTATAGATCATGACAAGACGGCTGGCTACCAGCCGACTCAGATCAGGCAGAGTGGTACCACAGGAGGTCCGAACACCATCTCCGGTGTCGGTGGGAGTCGGGACGGGCATTACCAGCCGACTCAGATCAGGCAGAGTGGAACCACAGGAGGTCCGAACACCATCTCCGGTGTTAGTGGGAGTCGTGACGGGCATTACCAGCCGACTCAGATCAGGCAGAGTGGAACCACAGGAGGTCCGAACACCATCTCCGGTGTCAGTGGGAGTCGTGACGGGCATTACCACCCCACTCAAAAAAGGGGAGTGTGGAACCACAGGAGGTCCGAACACCATCTCCGGTGTCAGTGGGAGTCGTGACGGGCATTACCAGCCGACTCAGATCAGGCAGGGTGGAACCACAGGAGGTCCGAACACCATCTCCGGTGTCAGTGGGAGTCGTGACGGGCATTACCAGCCGACTCAGATCAGGCAGGGTGGAACCACAGGAGGTCCGAACACCATCTCCGGTGTCAGTGGGAGTCGTGACGGGCATTACCAGCCGACTCAGATCAGGCAGGGTGGAACCACAGGAGGTCCGAACACCATCTCCGGTGTCAGTGGGAGTCGTGACGGGCAGGTAATTTGTTCGAGCAGATCATCTGGGAATAGTCATATCCGTGCAGGCTTGGACAGGAAAGATCAAGGTGTATACATCAAAGATAAAAATCTGCAATATATAATGGACAATATCCTAGCAAGTTCGAGCATGACATATCCTTCTGTGGGTAGTCCGAACAAGGTGGCCATTGACAGTGAAAACCAGACAAACAGGAGCAACGCCGGGAGACAGGTGAATATTGCGAGCGAAAACAACGGAGGACAAGGCTGGTCAAATCAAGACATGCAAAACCGGAAAGGAACAGGACACAGCTGGGGTAAGCCAAGCGCAGAAGTTGACAGCAGCTTCGTACAGGAGAGAACGGCTTACGTTATGAACAGTGAGAGCGTGGATGGCGATGAAGCAGTTCAGGCTAGGCTGAGTAGACATGCACCAAATCAGTGGGGAGGAGGTCAATATGTCGCGAATAAAGATGGCGTGGGCCATCTGGATGGTCAGTTGCGGACAGGCATCTACGCAGATGGTCGTAACCACCTTACGCCGGGTCGAGATAAGATTGACCAGGGCCAGACATATTATTTTCAAGATAACGGGGAAAGAACGGATCACGAAATGGGGACTGTCACGGGACGTGGGATGGTAATGGATGACCAGGAAATAGTGACCAGCGGCACAAAAGTAGACATGCGGAGTCATATGCACGAAAATAGCGACAATATGAGCGAAGATAATGGGAGCTTTACCGCAAGAAATACCTTGCAGGGGAACCGGAGCGACACAAATCGACAAACGGCAAGTGAATTATTGAAAAATAATGTTGGAGAATGGCATGACGGGGCGAGCCCCAACTTTGAAAATCGCCTGCTGAGAAGTCGGGGAAGTGAGAGCCGGGGCATGCCAAATCAATCTCAAGAAATCCAGAGAAAAGATAGCGTTGCTGGCAAGGTCTTGCATAGTAATTACGTGAACGACTTTGGAACCGTGTCGTACGAGACAAAAGATGGCGGTGGTGTGCTTCGTAGTACGGAAGCTGACTGGAGATTCGATGCTGCAAGCACGGGCAATACAGGAGCTGGCCAGCCCCAGATCGGACACGGTGTCAGCCTGCACAATCGACCTCCGGTCATGCCGCGCAGGTCGAGCTCTCTCGGTGCGGAGAGTCGATCCGCGGTTGGCATGTCGAAGGGCGAGGTCCGGCCACCGGCCGGAGCCCGGTCAGCTCGCTCGGCGCGGCGCAGCCGGTCGGTGATCGCGAGCGGGGCGCGAGCCGGGCCGAGCCGCTCGCACTCGGCCCACTCTCTGATTAGCCGACGCGCCTCCTCGACGGCCAGCGGGCTGGACGGTGCGGCCGGCCGCCGGCCGATCCAATCCGACCACGGCTGGCACCGGACAAAGCCGGCCGGATGCCATCAGCGGACCTACCCGGACACGGTGCTGTCCGAGCAGGCCGCTCCCCTGGGCCCGGCCCCGGCCCCGGCCCCGGGCCGCCACGGGCGCGGTCGATGTGCGCCCCGTCCCCGCGCCGGCCCCTCGCCACGCGTCCTGCCGCCCGACCCTGAACTGCAGGACGGCGACGATCGGTATGACTTCTAGGCCGGCGGAGGCGGGCTGACGTTGATCTGGATGGCGTGCGGGGTTCATTTCCCGGCGACACAGAGCCGTGCTGCAGTCTGCGCAGATCGCGGCGACTGGCGTGCGATTGGATATCGCTGGCCATTTGTTTGGCCGTCACCCGATCGTGACAGATTGCCGTGAATGAGGGAACAGGCTGGTACGGTGCTCCGATATTTTCCGCCCTGGGGTGTGCCTAATAACCGATAACAATAAAGGCGCATCACAGCTTGAGCGGTGCAGGAATTTACTCTGTGTGGATATGCATGTGGAGTGGTATGTCTTGCCATGTCATGAATAGATGCAGGCAAGCATCTTCTTTCTCATCTGTCAACTGTCTTTGAATATATCATTGTGAGCGGGATCAGCAGTTTACTATTGTTGAGTGGCGTAGCTGGATGTGCGATATATCCAGAGCTGAACGCAGGACCAAGACTGCGCTTGAGTGAATGTGGAGGATGTGGAATGGTTATATGCCGTAATGCGTCGGCTTGTCACCAAAGGAAATATAATTGCTGAGCCAATAACACCGTTCAGCCGACAGCCTGACGTTTGAATGGAAGACTCAGGGTGATTTATGGCTCTGATAACTCTTATTTTTGGTTTCCTTGTTTCTTTCCTTTCATTTAAATTGAGATATACATTGCAGATGCCACTGTAGGCACCGTAGACACAGAAGGCCAAGTAGGCCGTAGTTCTGGGTATGAACACATCGCCATCGCTGCGATACTTGCGCTAATATTGGAGTACATATGTCACCCTGCAACACCTTTGCCAACACCACAGTACATATGTTATCTTTTCAATACCTGTGTCTGCCAACACATGTCGTCGTATAACAAAAAATACTGTGCCGCACACTCGGAAGTGTGCGGCCTATGAATTAGGCGGATTCGTGGTGCGATCTGATATATATGTCAATAGAACATGGCGTATAAGTTTCGGTGTTACGGTGCAATTTGTATCAGCTTCAGCACAGACCACATAACCCGACAGTCAGTACTGGCTTCCTCGCCGGTCACAGTCCAACACAGTCAGTGTCGGCTACAGTATCCGACAGTCAGTAGTGGCTTCCTCGCCGGTCATAGTCCAACACGGTCAGTGTCGGCTACAGCACAAACCACAGTACCCGACAGTCAGTAGTGGCTTCCTCGCCGGCCACAGTCCCACTCAGTCAGTGCCGGCTACAGTATCCGACAGTCAGTACTGGCTGCCTCGCCGGCCACAGTCCCACTCAGTCAGTACGCGCTACAGCACAAACCACAGTACCCGACAGTCAGTACTGGCTGCCTCGCCGGCCACAGTCCCACTCAGTCAGTACGCGCTACAGCACAAACCACAGTACCCGGCAGTCAGTACTGGCTGCCTCGCCGGCCACAGTCCCACTCAGTCAGTACGCGCTACAGCACAAACCACAGTACCCGACAGTCAGTACTGGCTGCCTCGCCGGCCACAGTCCCACTCAGTCAGTATGCGCTACAGCACAAACCACAGTACCCGACAGTCAGTACTGGCTGCCTCGCCGGCCACAGTCCCACTCAGTCAGTATGCGCTACAGTACCCGACAGTCAGTACTGGCTGCCTCGCCGGCCACAGTCCCACTCAGTCAGTACGCGCTACAGCACAGACTACAGTACCCGACAGTCAGTACTGGCTGCCTCGCCGGCCACAGTCCCACTCAGTCAGTACGCGCTACAGTACCCGGCAGGACTATCGGCTGCAGCTTTTTGTTAAATCCCTTTCCCTCCCCTCCCTTATATCGCCAGAAGGCACGACTTTGTAGTACCTATGGCGCTTGTTGACTAGTTTTTTGTATTGCAGTGAGACTTCCCAAGCATGTAAAAAATGGGCTAATTCCCGTAAAGTGTGTGCAATATATCTTTCAACTGCTGTGTATGACAACTCAGATTGGCTGAACCCTATACGTCATGGATTTGTTCCGATTGCCTTGCAGTGCCAAATACAATGTTTTGTCAAAAGAACGAGTTGAAGTCCTAAAGATTGCAAATTGTTTCGTACGGTCGGGGTTCGGAATATATGTTCTGCAAAAAGAAATTGGCGTGGAGTCTGAATATTTATGTATCATGATCAACAACTGTTTAGCTGGAAAGACATAGCTCAAATAAATGTGTTTTATTTTCCACATAGCCTCGGCACCTTCGCAATCTACCCAGCCTTTGACTCCATATATATCAAGACGACTGTTTGTTGGTAACACCATATGCAGGAATCTAAATTAGAACTAGCTGAACTTTGGGTTACATGCCATTTCCTAGGTGAAGGATAATGGAATGTGAAAACCTTGTGGTAATTATAATTCTTCTCTCCATTTAAGTTCTTCTTCACCTCGTTTTGTTAATGTATGATCTGTTACTAGGTATTGTGCGGCCTATTTTGCAGTTTCATGCAATACTTTTAATGTATCGAATATTTCTGGAAGTTGCTCCCAGATCGGTTGTCTTGTGGTACCCGTTTTTTTTTCAATTCGTGGCAGACTGAGCAGAATAGTTCGCTAGAGAAGAAGATAGCCAACCTTGAAATTATCATATTATTTCCCCGTGCTATTGTATTTCCTTTCGTAATAATTGCATAAATGTACTGCTTTTGACCATCGCGCGCTGCAATGTCCTATTTTTATACAATGTGACATTGCTCTCAATATTTATTCTTGTATTCAGCTAACAGGCTTGTAACAGGATTAACATCTTAGCCCATGATTGGATAGTGTCATTCCAGAATTTCATCATGGATAATTGTTGTGGTGGACACGTTGTCCGCACAGTAAAAGATGGCCACGTTGTCTTTAATCGTTAGCTGCTTTTCGAGATGACAGGTTTCCATTTGCGGTAGTAACCATCAACAATCAACCTTGCAACCATTGTATTTTCAGTCTACCCTACTGTGTATATGGGAGGCCATCTCATTTGTAAATCTGTTTCACTCCTCTCTTCTACCTTTCACCTTCCAACAATATACTATTTAATCCGAATTCGCTTTCCAGTGCTAAATCTTGATATGAAAAAACCCATTGTGATTGCATAAGTTTTCCCTAGATAAGTGACGTTTTTAGATCATCATGACAATTATATGCTAGGACATTTTGGTGTGTGCATATTTATAAATCTCCCAATCCATGATGTCTGCACTCTTGTATTTAATTTCAAGCGTGGTATTTCGTAGGGAATGCCCAGACAGTTCAAATCTGTTGTCAGGAATACCTCACCGTCGCACGAAACGATCAAAATATCATCCACGTAGGCAATTACGCTTTTCTGTGTTATTAAAAACTTATTATTTAATTTTTTTCGAATCATGAGTAGAAGCTGCTCTATGCATAGCGAAATTGCATATAGAGTCTATCATCATTCCTGCCTGATCCTATGTTGCACGTGATACGGTATTAGACAGTAATCGATTCAACTGAATCCGTGGCTTTCCAGAAACGTCTCTTTGGTTGTATATAACATCTATCCGGCTTCGAATAAAGAGGTCGAATCAACGTGCCTTAATTACATATGTTAATTCAATCAAATGTACAGTGTCAAAGACGTTCCACCGATCGCACACTGGAGGAAGCGCACGAATTCTGAGTTGCGTTGAAATATATTGCTTGTCGAACGTCCTCACCGATAAATCGTACTTTCAGGAGATCACTTTGATCGCTGTCGAATATATTGCTCATTACTCTACGCATATATATATATATATATGTATATATATATATATATATATATATATATATATGCATATATGTATATATATGTACATATATATATATATACATATATATATATATATATATATATATATATATATATATATATATATATATATATATATATATATATATATATATATATATATATATATATATATATATATATATATATATATATATATATATATATATATATATATATATATATATATATTTATAAATATAGACATATATATATATATATATATATATATATATATATATATATATATATATATATATATATATATATATATATATATATATATATATATTTTTATATTTTTTTTTTTTTTTTTTTTTTTTTTTTTTTTTTATATTCTACGTATATATATATATATATATTGTATGTTGGTTATCGCTAATGTTTATAGATGACGTTCAGCAAACTAATCGGTTAATCGGTATTAAGGAATCTACACCTGTCAGGCTTTGCCTTTGGGGATTACTGTGGTTAGGTGTTCTTTCAGTCCAGGCGGCATGCCTTTCTGTTCGTATATTTACATTATTGCAGCTGTTGAATGCTTAAGGTCTGTTGGAAACGTTATCAAGAATGCCACTGCCATCAGAGACGGAACTAGTTCATCGTTGCATGCTCATAAGCACCGTGTGCAATTCGTCCTGAGTGATCATTCCAGAACACGAGACGGATCGTGTCTTATCTAACCGCTTAAAGTTGGTATCGAAGTTGAGTATAATTTCGCAGTTTGAACTGCCATGCATTTTCTTGAAGTGAGTCCCACATTCTTCAGGCGCTTCCTAAGTTCTAAGTGATATTTCGCCTAACTTCGTGTTCATAATGTACATTGACTTGAACGCAGTCATTCGGTTTCGTCTGTCTATTCCGTGAAAATGCGCCGTTCCCTTGCAGTCACGCTCCGCCAGTTTCCTCTGCACTTGGTAATGCAATGCTGCACAGTGGTATGGATGCAATGCTGCACACGCCTGGTCCGTATTCAATGTTTCTTTTTCCACTGAGAATGTCTAGCGTGCTTCGAGGCACATATACTACCTCCGTATTTAGAAGTTGCTGAACCTAAGCATTACTGCATTTAGGAGGTACCGGTATATAGACATGGGTTTAGAACGGGAAGGAGTATGTCTAGGTTTCAACTGTTCGATCCTATACGCTTGACAATCTCTTAAATGGGTGACACTCGGTATTCAGCCTCCTTGATGAGACTCTCGGCTGCTAAGACAGCCTCGAAAGTTGGTGGGAGCATCTTCTTGTCGTTGATGTCCATCTGCTTTTATTCATGCACAGAAGCTCCTTCAGCCCTAGCCGGATGCTTTCAAACCCTAGTACATGATTGTGCTTGTCAACACCTTGTCGTGTACATGCCTCTATCTTGCCTATGTAAACCTAAGAAGAAATTCGGAATACTTCAATCTACATTTCCTGGAGTTATGCTCTCAACAAAAGCTTAAGGACTACCGAGTTCAGCCAAAGAGTGAACTAAGGTGGTTTTCTTGTAGATGCCCGATGAAGACAGCGCTCAATCCCTTAATGCTATTTTTGGTGTGGTGCGAGTGCCGCCCACCTAATAGTTCGTCAATTGTATCGGCTCGGGATCGATCAGTTCAAGCGTAGGTATGCTCCTTCCCCTACATCTTTAGCTAAATATCAGTGTGCCTTCTAAATGCGGACCTGCCTGTAAGCTGCAAAATTGTGACACCTGGTGACACGCTGAGGTACTCTGAGATCACGCACAATATCCACTTACAAACAGACATGCAGGCATTACGGAGTTATGCTACCCGAATAAATACTCGCATTGGTTCACTAATGAACCAATGCGAGGTACGGAAGCACTTCATAGCCTTGATCTGGCGTGATCAAATGTTAAGACTTCGTGCTTGGACCTCTTCCACCAGCTCTGGCCATTACAAAACCATGGGATGAAAGAGATGGAGAAAATAGTATAACGAGTAGGACATTTGTCAGTCATTTGACATTTGACATTTATAAACATTTGATGAATAGCAAAAGATAGCATGTGATGGATGGAGTAAATGGATGCGGTTGTGATAAGATATAATTAAACGCCATCCGTTTGTCGCACAGGGTTGAACTCAGCGTGCCAGCTTCGTTATTACGACGTATGCCATGTCATGTCCAGTGTTGTTCAATAGCACACACTTTGATATTTTGGATTGTAAGATGTGAGTGGAAATTGTGAGTCCTTCACCATGTGATTGGCTGATTACGTCAAATCACATTGGAGCCACCCGGAATCAGAGGCGCATATCTAACGGGGTCGAGTTGGGCTCAGAATGCTTGTTTGTCCCATGCGGATGACGCGCTGACAGTTCTATGATATACATAGAGATACATTATGGGATACATTAAGGGATGCATTAAGGGATACATTAAGGGATACATTATATATAGCACACATTATCGCTTGAAAAATGTGGTTTCTATCTAAGAAGTGTTGAACGACGATGAAGCTCTTCTCGTTATTCACTCTATGCATTTGTGAATGCATTAAGCTACGTGGCAAAGGGAAGTTAACAGTTACCACATGATGAATGTTTCGATAGCGCACACATGGGTGCGTGTGTACGTATGTTCGACTGGTCACGTGACCCGACACGCCCCCGAGCGGTAGCGATATCTGGCATGTGAGTTCGAACCCACGTGTCCCTGACGATTTATCGATAGGCACATTCTACCAAGAAGGCTTAAGAAGAGGACTCATCTGATAAGTGGTTATTTATGTTGCGATGTACTGCCATGCTATTGGATAGCCCAAATGGATTATTTATTTTTCATAGCAAGGAAGAAGACAGTCGGGGCATATAGATGTTCTGAATCCTTGGGTATGAATGTCCTTTTAACATAGCACCGTCGATTCTGCTTCCAGGGAACTTTACGTGCCTGGAGGTGGTCTTCAAGTTCAAGCGACGTTTGGGCTACTACTTGTTCCATACGTACATCCCAACCTGTCTGATAGTCATCATGTCTGTAAGTATTTCAACTGGAGAACGTTTGGAAGGTCCTCACAAATGACACAACTTATCTTGACAACCAATGAACGGATTGAGATGATCCAAATAGCAATCGCTATGTCTGTACCATGTACGCTCGTAGGTATAGCAACTTTGACCCTGAGGTCATGGATAACGTAATAGGTGGGACAAAGTGGGAAAGGGAATTCTGGCAGAATTCAGACATTCCCATTAATTTATGTCAGCACCCGATCGCGAATTGACCCTGTTTAGGCATAACTTGACAGATCTGGGTCCTGCACATCTCAAGTGTGCACAAGGTTGCCTTTCTGGGTGATGGTTGAAGTCACGTGGTTGACGTCATATGGCTGATGTCATGGTCATGTCAAGTAAAACATTGTAAGTTTAACGAAGCCACAATTTCTAGCCAAGTTATATTGCTGTCAAATGCTCCATCTATATTCGTAGCATCAGCGCAATACATACTATGTACCCATGCATCAAATACGTACCTATGACTTAAATCAATATCTATTTGACCTACGATAACCTGGAATAGGTCACGTATCTTTCGTCGCATCGGAATACTTTTGTTTTCGTTTGTAGTGGACAAATAGATAGTCAAGTATGGTGTCACACACTATGTTTCCAACTCTTAATTTCGAGTGAAATTCGGAGACCTATCATGGCCTGGAATAGGGTTAAGTATATTGTGTATTGATTCTAGATTGGCCTCCATTGACCGAATGTCTCACTCTGATGCGTACGTGGGCATGAAAATATGTTGGAAATCTAACCTACTTACATGGGCAGGGATATTCCATTCAAGGTGTCGAAGCAGAAAACAAGATGAAGCATGATGCAACTTTGCTGAGATCATAGCCGGTGATCTAGGATGACCTTGCAAAAACTATTCTGCTACAAGGTGTAGAACTGATGGGTGGAGGGGTACTAAGCGTTTGAGGGGGCTGAGTCCTCTAGTGTTGAGTCACCTGGAAAACGGAAGGTAGGGGATAGAAGCCTTCTTCAGTCAATGCTGGGCTGATGTGAGGAGGCGACGACGTCAGGGCTGGTCACTTTTTTGATCGGCTTGGCTTGCACTCGGCAACTCTTCCAGGGTGATCTGGAATTGTCTGATTGTCCCTGCCATTGCGGCGCCATCGAAGTTCGACACAAAATGATCTCTTGAGCCTCAATATCGCGCTGGGTTGTGTGGCCAGAGACTGGAAATATACCAGGTTGATAACTTGGAAACAAGAACTTGTACAGGATAACAGTACAAACGCAATGTAACGTAATCGGGAACCAACAAGTAAGCAAATGCATTGACGGAAGTTTGCATGCTGGTAGCTGTGAAGCAAGGCACGCATAGAGTTGCGAAGCATGTGGGTTTAAAAATTTACAACCATGCACACACCCAACGATATGTTGAAAAATATACAGAAGTACAACACCCTCACCGCAGGATTCCCACATGACGTGAACCGAAGGGGAGGGGGGTGGATTCCGTCCCCTAAGATCTAGGAAACTACTGGACATAAACGGTTGTATGCTTCTGAACATACTCAACTTTATCGGCTGAACCTTGCAAAATTATTGGACTATCGCAAAATCACATGAAGCATCGTGACTGTAGTCACGACAAGCAAGTATGCTGGTTAAAAAACGACTAATGATGTACATGTGTTGAGGGGATGGGTCTCAGAAATGATGTTCGCTTCAACTGCTTTATCATGTGAATAGGTTCTCGCCGGATTTTTTAAAATGTGTTTTGACCAACAGTAACCTGTAAGTGTACAACTTTCCGAAGTGTTCATGGACGCTGTGAGGAGCTGTGCTTCGCGTAGAGTTGACATGTGACGGCTTGTGTTTATTGCGTTAATTCCAACTATTGCGACGGTCTGGCCAGACGTCCAGCACATACTGGATTTTCGCCTCTGTGTCCGGCCTCGCTACACTGATGGCGAGTGACATAACCTGCGCGCTTCCATGACATGACTGGTGTTGTCTGAAGTCATTTATCGGAGCCGAAGCAGCATGGCTTGCCTTTTTTTGGGTGGGTATCGGGTATTCATTGCGTCATCATGTGTCGCTAAAGGTATTATAGAAAGAAAAGGAGTTTGTATTAGATTTTAATGAAATGCACCTGAAATATAGTATGTGTAATCATTTTGTTAAATATAGTCAGTAAAATTTTGAAATCAGATTGTCGAAAAGTCAAATGTACAGCAGAACTTGAGGGGTGGCATGACACGTGCAAAATTAGAATGTAGGCATCACAATCCTTATTCCATGACAAAAAAAGAAAACCCATCACCATTTTGATGGCGATAAACACACTTGTGGCCCTCTGTGTAAGTTAGTTATATATTTTACAATGCCTTCAACGGGGAAAATATAAGACAAATTCTGAAACTTGACCCGGGTTAATTTGTGCTGTCTTGATACCATTCCTTTATATGGCATATGTTTCCCTCATTTTTCCAGGTGGCGCTATTGTTCCGCCTATAGCATTTATAGACACCATTACTGCATCAGTTGGTCAGAGATAGGACGATTGGATGCTTAATTGAGTAGTTGAGGTGTATGTAGCAGCTGTGCAATGTTCCTCTGGCATGGAAAGATTCGTGGTGACATAGAAAGGCATGCTGTTTATCGAGAGCCAAGTGCATCGGTGTGCAATAATATATATTTGTGTCCATCTAATCTAAATGTCATCTCAATCTAATATATCTTTGTTCATTATCGTCATTCAAGTTTGTTTTTTTTTTGTTTTTTTAACCTGCATATACTGGAAATGTACTTTTCTCAGCTGGATTAAGAAAAATCTTCATTTCCTTTACAGCTAAGGAACATTTTTTGCTGTTTGACCAAGCTCAGAAAAAACATTTTCTCAAGATCATCTGGCCAAAAAGCACGATCAGAAAAATAGTGATATTCAAAGCCAAGACGATGTGCCTTTTTTATATATTGTAGCATGCCGGTCCTGGGCAGTGTATTCCTTTACGCACAACTGCACTCTCCATCTCCCAAATACTGCGTTGTTCTTGCAATCTTTCAGTCCCATGACCATATATCCATGCAAATGTCCTACATCTCACTACGGATGTTTTCCTAATAAACCGGAACAAATCAGGTGCAAATGCGGCGAAGTAAGCAGCAACTGAGCAAGGTTCTATTTTTCAAGGTGAAGCAACCGCTATATTGGCGAAATCATGCAACAATCCAACATATTTTAATGCCTATCAAAGGGTCGTGTTTGTCGTTTTGGGCTATTCGTAAATGGCTATTTTCTAAAATAAAATTTAATGGTCATTTTTATTTTATGAAAAATAATTTAATGTTTATTTTTTTAAGTTCGTAAATGGCTACCTTTGTCGTTCTGTTCGGATCAGGATTTTTTCGTCACGTCCATGACGTTGCATGGAAAACTCGACCTAGAAACCTTCTCATCCCCCTATCCCATATCCGTGTCGACATCAATGGGCAAATTGAAGCCTAATTCTGGCTGGTGAAGGCTGTTTTTTTTTGTCTTAGCGAAATTATATTGATGGTGTGATTGCAACTGTACCGGAGGATATATTGGACAGGTGGTATGTTTAGGTAAGCTTAAATAAAAACGTAATTCCTTATTCCCTAGAAGACATTTCGTGATGAATGTAGACAAGCACTGCTACCTTAGCGTTTGCACTCCATGTGCTTCATCAAACAATTGCACAACCAAGTCATTACAGTGTTACGTATGTGCTTGCGCAGGTATCAACATTAGAATGAACTGCGTATGCCCATTGAGGTCTTGTACTTTTGCATTCTTCGCTCTCCAGTACCTTCTCAGAAGAGCACTTGTTTCGTTCGTATGATGCCCAGGGAATTATGGTTTACATCACGAGTTCAAGCCGACAAAATAGGAACATGAATTGTATACAAGAAGACGAAAGGATCGATTGCGGTCCCACCGACGCCATTCCCGTGATCAGTTATGGTAATGACAAGACCTCTCGATTGCAATGCCATTGAGTTCTTTTTGAACACACACCCACCGAACCATTACCAGCTGAGCTCGAGAAACATCTACGGGACGACGCCTCAGAACGTGATCTGCTGTAGGCACACTGCCGAGGCGCTGCGGCGACCTATGTCGGCAGATGCTGGCGGCTGACACGTGATTGTGATGGTGTCGCTCGTCCGGTGCACCCATCTCCGGTCTGTGTACGCCGCTTCCGTCGTCGGTCAGCCACCGCACTTACTGGCCCCTCTGTCTTCATTACTGATACGACCGCGCTATCCAATGGATCCAGATGGTCGGCACACACGACACATCCCTCTTCTGGGCGGACACCGCCGCAAGTCCACCTCGCTCCTCCGCACAGGACTCGTCCACCTCGCTCCTCCGCACAGGACTCGTCCACCTCGCTCCTCCGCACAGGACTCGTCCACTGGCCGGGCACCATCGCTTGTCCGTCTCACTCATCCGGACGCGGCCGCTGCTCCGTATCGCTCCTGCGGGTACCGCCGCTGCTCCGTATCGCTCCTGCGGGTACCGCCGCTGCTCCGTATCGCTCCTACGGGTACCGCCACTGCTCCGTATCGCTCCTGCGGGTACCGCCGCTGCTCCGTATCGCTCCTGCGGGTACCGCCGCTGCTCCGTATCGCTCCTGCGGGTACCGCCGCTGCTCCATATCGCTCCTGCGGGTACCGCCGCTGCTCCGTATTGCTCCTGCGGGTACCGCCGCTGCTCCGTATCGCTCCTGCGGGTACCGCCGCTGCTCCATATCGCTCCTGCGGGTACCGCCGCTGCTCCGTATCGCTCCTGCGGGTACCGCCGCTACTCCGTATCGCTCCTGCGGGCACCGCCGCTGCTCTGTATTGCTCCTGAGGGTACCACCGATGCTCCGTATCGCTCCTACGGGTACCGCCACCGCTCCGTATCGCTCCTGAGGGTACCACCGATGCTTCGCATCGTTCTTCCCGACACGACCGCTATTCCACATCGATTCCCCAAACACATCGTCTCCCACCGCACTGCCAGCTTCCTGAATTCATATCAGTTAAGCTATTTCCTTTCCTTCGATTCTTCTTGTGTTGGCATCTCTTAACATGTTTAATGATTTGCTTTATGCTTAATGTTTCCTACTTTGTTTGCATTAGATGTTCAAAGCATTGTGCCATTAGCTGCGTATTATTTATTATATCACATTAATTGCATTTGCCTACCTGATTCAGTAGCAAGATTATTTTTACGTTACCATACAATACCAAGGGAATTGACGTTACATTTTTTGTCGTTCCTTTCTGTCCCTTGTCACATTTCTCGATAGCTTTAAAAAAATCCGCAGCATAAATATCTGGCTTCCAAGTTTCCAAAACGTACTTCGTCTAGTTGAAATTTGATGGGATTTGTGATATAAGAGATCTCCTCAGGGTGTTTGCCGAGCGAGGCCAAGAGATGGGCTGCAAGGCCCAGCTCTACAGGTGCAGTACCTGGCACCGTGCGGTTGTCGGCAGATAACTTTGTAATTATCGCAGGCATAACATTAGAGCATAACAACTCTCTAAAGCATAACATTAGAATTGTGATTGATCATCTGACCAGTTCCAATCAGAGTCCGAATGGGCCAATCAGTAACCACGGCAAGCCTGTGCGAGTTACGAGCTTGAATCAATTGCGCCTTTCACTGGGAAAATGTTATTTAGTTGCAATCAGACTGTGAGCCTGTATCGCTATGAAACATGATGCATGTCAAGAACAATTAGTATTCTTTGTTCCATACTTCAGCAATAGGGCAACGAATATATTAACGTTATTCACTGAATAAAGAACAAGGAATCAACAAGGCAGCTCTGCATGCAAATGTTCAGTCTGCTAAATACATTTGCTGAGGCGTTTGAAATTTCAGGTGAAGCGTATTCATTTTCTATGAATCATCCCATGCAATGCCGTCGGCCTTTGACCAAGTTTCTTAGACCTACGTCATGCCTAAACACCACCGAGCAATACAACTCCACCAGATAGATCACAATGAAACACCTAGAAATACAACTCCACTAGACATATCCAAACGCCTGGACTTGACATTAACTTGCGCCTGAAAACCGCATACTTATCCAGTCGCTTTGTCAATGTGAAATGCTGATTCATGCTACACACTCGAAGACGAACTACATGGAAGGAACATGATTCCTGCCAAGGCTGTCGATGTTCACCAAGTGACATGCTGCTTTTCTCAAAGGGTATCCCTTTCTTTATTGCTAGTTCGTATCTCAAAGTTGTGCGAAGAACACATTGGGGTAAAGCTGTTTAGAGCTCACGATGTTTTGTTTTTCACTAACTCGCCACTCACTCATACACTTTCTCACTCACCCACGTATTCACTCACTCACTTACACACTCGTTCCTCCACACACGCGAACACTTCCATTGCAGTAGACGATGACGTATTATGGATATGTGCATGTATAGAGATGTATAGGGGAGACGTATAGGGAAGATGTATAGGAAAGGTGTCTTGAGAAGCGACGAGCATTATTACGATGTTAGGATCGCATCACATGCACTTATTGCAATGTCTAATGCTATGTTGGTATTTCAATATGGCCGATATTTGGACTTAGGTGATGATTAAACCCCTTTCGGGGGTTTAATTTGGTATACGGCCTGATACATAAAGCATGTGCTACAAATTCTGTGCGTAACATGTCTCGGTGTATATACTCTGTCTCCGAAGAAGGGCCATGCCCGAAATATATTAGACCAATTTCTGTTTTATTTTACTTATTATGAGCATTTGGTCAGTTTTATAATCGTCTTTAATTCAGCAATGCTCAGTACAGCCCTTAGTAATATTATTAAGCGCATAATAGATAATGTTCTGTCATCTAGGTCCACTTTCATCAAGCCTAGAATGAATGAAAAATGTCCCACTGGTTTCTTTAAATGCATTATGGATGTTATAGTCTCACCAAATGCATGAAGCACACAACGGCCTAGCATCTTGATACATACTAAAAAAGATAGTTAATATGTCATCAAAGCAATTTGTATCAGTCTAAGATTATTATTAATGCATCATACAAATTGGCGAGGCCTATTAACAAAGCTAGAGATTTAGCCATATTCTGCAATTATAGACCAGTTGATATTCTTCCATTTATAAGATAAAAATAAGTGTAGAAAAAGATCATGTCATCGCCTGATCGAGTACGAATACAGCATGACAAATATCTCAAAGAGCATGTAATGAGCATTCTGGTTTGAAACATGTGTCGAAGGTCAATGACATAAGGTTAGGCCAGGTATCATGTACATTCTACACAATGCTATCTGATGCAGAATGTTGCTGTTTCTAGTGAAGTCATACCTGAATTCGTTTTCAGCGCCGCTTAAGTTGTGCGACATGACATTGGATTTCCAACCAATGATCTGAGATTACCTGATCTCGTGTAATTTGCACCTATTTGACATGATTTGATCTTCCCTTGGAATTACTCTCCAAGCAGTGTATGCTTGGCGACGGTCGAAGCGATCGCTTCATCAATATATGCATTGTCCCAGCGTGACCTATGGCTAGGTCACCAGGTCAGAAGCAGGACAGTTCACAAAGATGTTTCAGTATCATATCAGTTCTTTTTCGAACACAATTTGTACACATATGCTTCAAAAGTGGTATATCAGTGGTCTTCAAGCTTTAACTTACTGGGCCTGACCACACGGCGTCGCCTGACCTGACCTTAAAATTTTCCGATATGAAACAGAAGCATACATTTTGCTTGAATTGTTCTGTTTAAAAGAAACTAGAGACATACTTATTCATATTGTCTAGGTTAATCGCCGATATAAAGGTCATGTCACTAGGTTGACCTACCATGACCTTTAAGGACCTCAACATGGCGAAAAATGAAGAAGTAAGTTGTGACATAAGCTTTAGGCTTGGTTTGTCAATAACATTTTCTCTATGTCTCTTACATTTTCTTACGTACATAATACATATTCTTACTCTTACATACATTCAACTATAATATTTTCTGTCATAGTTCAGAAGCTGGTTTTTAAGCCTGACTCTGACACAATCGGGCCTACCTTATCTTGATCCTTTCTCTGTGATCAATATAAATGCATTCATGGATGTTAGTTCTTGAAAAACGATGTCTAAATAAAACAAACTTGGCCTTTTTACCATTTCCAGGGATTTATGTCGAGGTCCGTATGCTGATCTCATTGACCCCGTTGACCTCATTATCAGTCAAAATGCAAATACATGCTATGCTTCGAGCTCTTCATGAACAAAGGTGCTAATGATGATCTTACATTTTATCCTAGCTTACTTAGCTCGGAGGGGAGGGGGAGGGTTCTCTCAAGAGCCCTCTGTCCCGGCCCGGGGAACGTTTATTTGCCGGCGGGCGCGGCGAGACATAAGCTCATTCTTCCAATGCAAAGCATGACAACATGGGAATTTAGGGAAAACGAGTCTGTCATTGGGTTATACTTATGTTTGGAAAAGGCCCTTGATAAGGTTGACAACATTTTCTTGTGCTATTATATGGCAATATATGGCAATGTACAGCGAAAGGCAACGGAAATAATATAATCATACTTGACCATTCGTAATCAGGCAGTGTCAATAAATGGTAAACTAAGCAAGCTGCACAAATATCGTCGTTGGTGTCCCACAATGATCCATTTGGCCTCAGTGTTATTGCTAGTTTACATTCGTGATTTTAAAAACATTGATAAATAGTGAGATATGATACGTTTTGCAGATAATACTGCAATAATCTTTGGTTCTTATGATCGGAAATATCAAATATATGCTAAGTACTGCATTACCTCATGCATCAGAACGGTTAGTTATCTCTCATTAAATGCGTCTGAGGAATGTCATCATCTATGCAACAACCAACCACGAAATGTTGAAGAGTAAGTACAAAATGAAATTGGAAAGACATAGACCGAATGAAAACGGTCAAATATAGTTGGCTGTTTATTGATGAAGAGCTATGCTTATGAACACATATTCAAACTGTTGCAAGCACCATTAGCATAAGCGTAGGTATTATTTCCAGGACTAGACATTTTTTAAACACAAACACTTTTACTACACACCTATAATGCACTGGTACTGTATTAGTACGTACTCCCATATGTAAACTACTGCTGTTTTGTCTGGGGCACTAACTATCAATGGTAAGTAAGTACAATTTTGCTATTAACAAAAGATAGCAAAGGGAATTGTTGAATGTATTTACCCTCCCAAAGTACAAACCCTATCTTTAGCAAATCAGCATGTGAAAATCCAATGCATACAGGAAACTAAAAAAAGTTGATTATTTTGCCTGCCTAATTTAGCAGACTACCGCCATGCATGCCAAGATAATTCAAGGAACCCATTAAAACCTGTCATGCCACAAGTCTTCGTCACCATTTTCCGTAAAATTTATCGAAAAAACTACCGTGTCTCTACTCTTTCTTGTTTGGGACCGAAAATATGGATTTATGTTTACAACATAATGCTTCGCTTGCAGAGGTGCATGCATTTATATTTCAATTTGAAATATATATTAAAATACTTTATTCATCCATACTAACCGTGGACTGATCCACACTCTTGACTGTCATTTCTGTTCTATAAAATACGAAATATTTTTGTGCTACTTGCTATGACGTCATTATGTTGATTTTTCACTGTCATCCGACCCGTTGCTTTTCCCCTGTTTCCCATCCAACAAGACGTTTGCGCTTAGTCGGTTGGATGTATAGGGGGAAGCCTCACAAGAGTTGCATGAAAGTTACTAAAAAAATGTCCTGCCCTGCATAAATACCAAATTTTACTAATTATGGTGATGGCACTTTGGACACGGGTTGGTGCAGCGGTAGTTGTAGGCACCTTTGTGCGTGACTACTTTCAGTGCATTATATCACAAGTGTATCACCATCAATGCCACTGATTGTGTATCACAAGACATTGATGGCAACTAGCACTCGAATGTCGCTTCGTCTCTAATGCTGTATTTGCTGTTGCTTTCCATCTCCTAGCTGGGTGTGCCGTGACTTGCTATGTTTATTTAGGTGTTGAGATAAGAGGACAGAGAGGACGGAGAGGCTCTTTATGTCGTTGAATAAGAGGACGGAGAGGCTCTTGGTCGAATTTGATCACGAGTAACGGACTTTAGAGACAAATTCCGTGAATGCAAAAATACCTTTTCATGTGCGAGCATCCACATCTGAAAGTTTTGATCTTCGAAATATTCTAATTGTTACAAGTTTTGCTGGTGTATGTAAGGGAGTCTCCATTTTTCACCTCAGGCACATCGATGTCATCCTTCAGTTTGTGTCTGTCTCCGACACCAGATTGACACACACTGTCGTATCCATTATTGCTAACGGATCAATTCGTATTCGGTGTTGGATCCACCGGCGGACGCTGCTGCATTCCGACGTGCCAGCCTGAAGCTCAGCGGCGTACATCGAGTCTCAGAAGTCCCCAGCTGGCGAGCGGAGGACAATCCTGGCGGGCGAAAACTCAATCAGGCGCACATGCTGGACATTCTCGGACAAATTGCCGCAACAGCTGTGCCGATGGTCCGCACATCGGACCCGGTGCACACGAAGCACGCCGTACTGGCGAGACAGACACGACCGCTGGCGGTTTATAGCGGCGGCTCGCCAGCAGAAATTGCGGTCTCGAATAGACTCGCAAACCACAAACTGAACTCGGCCGAAATTTGGCACGGCCAGCCGCTACATCGGGACGGGGACGCCGCTCCTCTTGTCCGGTGCCGCTATGACGCGCCTTGCCTGAGCCGCAGTGGTTTCCGATCGCCGCGCCCGGGAGCTCATTGGAGCTCCAAGCATTGCTTGCAGAGGAAACACGTTGGGTTCTTTTACGACGCTTTCAACTGCTGGGTCATATAGCGTAGCCAACCTCTCACGCCAATTGGCTATTGATCCAAAATAACCATCGCCTACCAAGAGCGTTTTGGCACGCAGTCCATCGGAAGGGTGGTTGCCACCTCCTCCAAATTTCGTCTCTAACTGAAATAGAATCTCGCGAGAAAAATGAACTCATTCCTCGCTATAATTTATATATACCACGATATTCCGTGTCCGTGTTTGGTCAGCCAATGTCCGCCTGCGGCGGGTCAATGATACGATTTCCCGACACTAACATTGGTGTCTTCAACCGGGCCATGCACTTAATCTATTTGACGTGAAGCCACAAACGAAACGATGGGGAGGATAGCTTTCAATTCATACACATCGATCAACATCTCACTTGACCTCACAACGTGCATAGTTAACGAACCGAGTAGGGTTAAGCCCTCGCAGTTCAATCCAATCGTGACACAAAATGCATTGGAAAAGCCTGCACGTGATTGTTTTTAGTATCGAGGAGTGACAGCGCCGTCACTGATTTCTAATTCAGGCAGGCAAAATGATGCAAAATGCGTGCTCTGTCGAACACGGTATCTGAGGTCAATCGAGGTTCGTGACTTCGTCTCACTTTCGGAACACCGGTGAGATGGCGTGATCTGAGGATAAAGAAAAATGGAAGGTCTGTCGCGTGAACAGATCAACTGTGCTAAATCTGGCATTAACTAGCAGCTCACCAAAAGTGCACTGAACATGCTGCAGGAATGGCAACCTTTGTCACCTGTCATCACCGGACCACTTCCCAAAAAGAACATCAAAGGGTGTCATCCGATAAGTGACGCAAATCGTGAACACGATATCGAGAGGCCTTGTGTGGTGATTGCAAAAGGGGGCTTGCGATTGGCGTTCACCTCTTGGTATGGCGAGGTTTGAGTCCCATGCTCAAATGCATTATTCTACATAGCTTACGTTTCTAACAGCACCCTGATGCTTAGAGACGCGTAAGAATACCAATTTGCAGCATTGTGTTTGACAGTTTTGAACTTTGGAGATGTTTAAACTAAAAGCGATTATAAAGCCTACGCGAGTAAAGTCATCTGCATGTTTTGAGACAGCTAAGTATAACAATGCTGCATATTTTGGTGTGTGACGGGGTTAGATTATCGAGGCATCAGATCTGATGTGACAACAACGTTGAAACCCCAACTACAGGCAATTTTAATACAATTAGCCTACCAATTAAAGACGTAGCTGGTGCATGTTCCACCACCATTTCAGCAAATGTCTGTCGAATCGGAGAGGTATGGCTGCTGGCTGTGTTCAATGCTTGGCAGAATGTCTCGGGTACCACCTGTCGGCACGCCACCCCTGCACGTGACGGAATGTCTCGGGTACCAAACTGCACGCCACCACTGCACGTGGCAGAATGTATCGGGTACCACCTGTCAGCACGCCGCCGCTGGATGTGACGGAATGTTTCGGGACCTAACTGTCTGCACACCACCGCCGTCAGCTGTCATTAGCCAACAGCTGATACGTCAATCTGCAGCCGCTGACGGAACCGGTGCCAGCAGCTCGATAAGCTAGATGGCAGCTGCCGCTACGACAACGATACAACACCGGTGCCAGCTGGCAGCTGCCGATACAACACCAGAGCCAGATGGCAGCTGCCGATACGACACTGGCGCTAGCTGGAAGCTGCCGATACAATACCGGCGCCAGCTGGCAGCTGCCGATACGACACCGGCGCCAGCTGGCAGCTGCTGACATGGTGACTGACAGAGCTGTCAGCTGTTGGCGAGTCGACAGTTCTGTCTGTCGACTCGCCACCGCCGGACGGCGGGCGGCTGGCGGATCTGTGCTGACGGAGACGGCTGGACGGCGGTCGGACATGTGCTGACGGAGACGGCTGGACGGCCGTCGGACCTGTGCTGCCGGAGACGGCTGGACGGCGGTCGGACCTGTGCTGACGAGACGGCTGGACGGCGGTCGGACCTGTGCTGACGAGACGCTGACGCGGTCACCTTGCTGACGGAGACGGCTGACGCGGTCGGACATTGCTGCCGGAGACGGCTGGACGGCGGTCGACCTGTGCTGACGAACGCTTCCCTACGGCGGTCGGACCTGTGCTGACGGAGACGGCTGGACGGCGGTCGGACATGTGCTGACGGAGACGGCTGGACGGCCGTCGGACCTGTGCCGACGACGGCGGACGGCAGTCAGACCTGTATTGATGGATACTGCGGGCGCGCTTCCCGTCCCCGTGGCGGGGGCTTCGGTCACACTGCCAGGCCGCTCTGTCTGCCACCGACAACGCTGACAGAGGTGGCGCGGGTCGTGCGGAGGTCACCGGTGGCGGGCGTCTCGGCCGCATTACCCCCGGCCGCTCTGTCTGCCGCCAACAATGCTCACAATGCTGGCCGGCGGGCGCAATATCGGCGCGATGTACAATGGGCGGCGGTACGCCACCGGCCGAGGGACGCGCCGCAGGCCCGGTCCGGTGTGGTCGGATAGGGCGAAGGGTCACACCGAGACCGGACCACGGACATAGCTCCGGCCCGGACCGTCAGTCCACAGACACAGCTCCAGTCCGGACCATCAGACCACAGACACAGCTCTGACCGGACCGTCAGACTTCAGGCGTAGCTCCGGGCCGGACTATGATTAATTATTTTAAATCATGTCTATGTCGAAGAAACGACCTCGTCTTATCGGTGATATCTCAGTTTGTGCCCGCCAGACATGCTTTTGTCAACGCCCTTCGTCTCAGCAAGTTTTGTCGAGTTCGAAGAGGCATTCAGGCATTCAGGCATTCAAAAATAATTCAGAACATAAGCGCGGCCTCTATGCTACGTGAAATAACTCCCAACACCACCAGTACCATGCCACTCATTTTATGAGCTCAAACTATGCCATAATTGTATTCATAAAGGGCGGTATACTGTAGAGCCAGTCAATAAGCAATATAGTCGATCCATGAGCTGAAACTGGCGCGTTTGTCAACCGTGAAGTGAGTAGAACCTCTTCTGATGTGTACTCCTCTGCGTACAGCTAGTAGTCGAGCTTGCGGAATCGTGGCATTTGTTCATATTGGTCGATGAATTTGCTTACTTAAACTGGCATATGACACTATTAGCTGGGTAGCTCAAAAGGTGTGTGTGTGTGTGTGTGTGTATGTGTGTTTGTTGTGTGTGTGTGTGTGTATGTGTGTGTGTGAGAGGTGTGAGAGAGAGAGAGAGAGAGAGAGAGAGAGAGAGAGAGAGAGAGAGAGAGAGAGAGAGAGAGAGAGAGAGAGAGAGAGAGAGAGAGAGAGAGAGAGAGAGAGAGAGAGAGAGAGAGAGAGAGAGAGAGAGAGAGAGAGAGAGAGAGAGAGAGAGAGAGAGACCAGGTCTAGGCGTTCTCGTTTTGAACCATTGCATGATAGTGGAAGAGGAGTAGTATTTCCTCCTATTGGTAGACATGAGAGACGGTCTCTCTCATCTGGAGTGAATGTCTGCCACATCGACAATACTATGCGTTTTATGACGAAAACAATGCGAATAAGTGAGCTACAGCTTCCGGCCAGAGGCCGCACGTGGTGCTATGAATAGCTCACCAGCAGGTTATGATTGGCATCTTCCATCCATATCCGGATTAATTCCAGACACTATGTTACGTTGACAGTTGACCATTATATTGGAATAGAGTAGCGGCGGCTCCGACGCCCGGCACTGCTGCCTGAGCGTACAATCGCCACCTCACTCGCTCAAACTGCCTAACCGTGGGCGTTTCTCAGATGCGCACTGCGGCCCGGCCTCGCCCGTTTATTCATCAGCTGCGGCGCCGCTCCAGTTCGCATGCGGTGCCGTGCAGGTAGCTAAAGGAATCGCCCAATTTGTCGTCTGCACTTGCAGCGCCGAGAACACGACGGCGCCACGTCGATGGCTGATGTGTCCCCGAGCTGCTGTTTGCCGCGTCGCGCAGACACCGTGGAATAATGCCACAATGTCTGTGCAGACACCGCGCCAATGCGACCGGCATTGGTGGCATGCAAATGCAGTTCGAGAGGAGTAGCTGAGAAGACAGACGCGCACCATTGTCAGTCGTGTTGGCCGATGATTTGGAGAGATGCCATTCGTCAATGGCGTTGTGTAATTCAATGCAAATTGATGTGGTTCATTGTCACCCGACACTGGAGAGGATCCCGAAGATGATCCAAATACGACGAAGAAGTTGATGGATTCTACCTTTTTACTCCTCTCCCTTCTCCCTGGCTTCTGACTAGGTATGGCAGCGGTGTTGAAATGTGCAGCTGCCAAAACATGCAGAATGCTTGGCGTACGGTGAAATGTGTTTGTGCATTCGTGAGACTAGGTGGTTTTTGGTTAGTTCTCGAATAGCCCAAAATTTCGGCAATTACCAAATTGTTTGGCATCTCCCATGGGAAGGGAAGACAAATCAAGGTAACGGCGAACTCATTATCTTTACCCAAGGCGGAGTTAGTTCATGCCTGTTATTAGCTTAGAAAGGGAGAGAGAGAGAGAGAGAGAGAGAGAGAGAGAGAGAGAGAGAGAGAGAGAGAGAGAGAGAGAGAGAGAGAGAGAGAGAGAGAGAGAGAGAGAGAGAGAGAGAGAGAGAGAGAGAGAGAGAGAGAGAGAGAGAGAGAGAGAGAGAGAGAGAGAGAGAGAGAGAGAGAGAGAGAGAGAGAGAGAGAGAGAGAGAGAGAGAGAGAGAGAGAGAGAGAAAGAGAGAGAGAGGAGAAGAGAGAGGTGAACTTTCAGCGCCTACCAATAGGTGTGTCTAACACGCCCAGCGGTTTTCCAGCGGACTATTTGCATTGTAGTACAGCCTGTGTATTGCGGTACAGTCTCGCGTTTATTGCGGTACAGCATATCGGAATTATGGTGCGGTATACAGTAGAGGTGTCAAATGTAAGCATAGAAACCCGGTCAGGACCAGTTGCCTATTTGAGCGGTCTTTAAATATATGTGAGTCTTTTAACCGGACTTTCGATTGGTTTTATTTGAATTTTTCAATCAATATCAGCATAAATAAAACATCGAAAACCTGATAATCAAAATAATCATGCACCTTGTGAGGCACATTTCAACATTCCAGCCCGCAAGTTTGTCATGCACATTGAACAATTTGATGATAAATCATTACGTATTTCAAAGATTTTTGGCGCACTAATTGCCGAAAACAACAGATTATCAATGATAGTGGTTGATAGCTCAAGCGTGCTCATGATATACAGCTTTCAGAAGTAAGACTTGTAACTGCAATAAGGTCAAAAATGCCAGTCGGTTTCACCATATATTGAACATTGGAATGTGGCCAACATCATTGTTTCATGTGAATGGTTGCATAGGGAATGTACATCGCCTTCTTTTAAAAAAAAATGTTTAATGACAATGCAAGTGGAAAACATTCTCATTCTCTCCATTCTCCATGCAAGTAGAAAGCATTCTCTCCAGAAGGGATTGCATTCATATTGGCAGGCTTCCATAGGTACGGCAAAACTCCCAAACTATGTATCTCTTGAAATACACAGATTAACACTAGCCTTCCTAATCCATCTCATCCATCATGTTTACAGCAAAGCACAGAACATTGACAACAACAAAATTGCCACCATGGACAAGGTTTGATTTATTAATCGTGACTGATCTTTAACATGGTGCACACAACATCCAACATGGTCATCATTCTACTTCTAGATACACAATGCAAAACTCAATATTGTTCATTCTTCAAACTTCGCATTACATTATCTACAATACAATCCATATTTCATGCTCAGACTGCCTGCCGTGTAACCGATTGCCGCGCCGTTTTCGAGTTCATACGTCTTCATACATGTTCTCCTTGATATTAAGATAATTTGATGTTAACTGTAAAGTACCGAACATAAAAATCAAACACTGAATCATCCGTGAACGCATTCACAGCAAAACCAACCTTGGAACAGCATCATACATCGGATAAATGGTTGAGAACCAAATAATCAACGACATAATTACCTCCCATGAATTCCTGCCACAACCATTCAAGGTTTCCTTAAGGACTTGGGTTCCTGAAAAGTAAATAATTTTGAAACGTTTTTTTCTGGTGGTGCATTTAAGTTAAAACAATAGGCAAAGCGAGGAAATATGCTTTCACGTAGGCGTATTTGTTTAATATGGTTCAGGAAAGTGTATTTAACACATATCACTCTGAAACTGTTTTACTAATATGATTTAAAACGATTCATGTCGGGCTCGACCATCATTCACAGCCCACTTCTTGCTTGTTGGACCTTCTGAGTTCTGACACTTGGACATTCTGAACCCATGCCAACCCAATTCCTTCCAGGATGTTATTAGTGCGCCATTTACGGTAAAACAGTGACAACCCATCCAAAACTTTGAGTTTGATTTGTAATGTTTATCAGTATGTGATGTCATGAGATACATGTACAGGAACGGTAATTCCACAAAGTTGAGTGCAGCTTGCTAGAATGGTGCTTGAAAAGCATGCATGAACTCAAATCACACCTAAGTAACTTCAAATTGTATACAAGGAATCACATAGTACATATAGCAACCATATCCAAAACTAAAACTTTAGTAGGATTCACCGTATATAATTGCACTACGTCACCAGTCGATAGTCGCATTCTTGTACCCGTTTACATGCCACCTTATTTTGGGCCATCCTGGCTTAATGATTCGATAGAGATCAAAAGCACGGGACCGGAGGCCAGGTGGTGTTGTAGAGAAGTTTCTATATAGGTTACGTGATAGTCTAGGATGATGACCTCGCGTTCGCGTCACTCCCGTTGTAAAGGTCCAAAGTTCTCTGCACTATTTGTATTGTGCAGATGGATGAGTAAATAGACGGCAACAGTCAAACTTCAGAAAATTCGTACATAAAAATGTTCCACTCCGACGAACAACCGTGATATTACCTAGTGCTGAATTTAAGGCCGAAATCTGTTATTAATTTAGAACGCGCGACCGCCAGCGTTACAGACCCGCGTCGCTTGGCTGCTCAGAGACGACTGACTGTCGGGGGTGGGTCTTGAGGGCTGGCGGCTACCGGCACCCGAACCTCCGTCGTAGACGGCGGCCGTCGGCCCGGTAAAAGCGCTGAGCTAGGTTTCCGGCCGCGACTCGGCAGCAGCGCCGGCCGGCCGGATGGAAAGGTACTGACAGTCTACAGTAGACAGTAGACAGGTAGGTCGGACGGCTTTACGGGATTACAGCATTTACAATTACTGAACAGCCAAAAGTGCAATTCTATGGAAATTCTGTTACAGTGTACATAATTTTATAAATTAATG
The DNA here is from genome assembly GCA_034440615.1 of Ashinkailepas kermadecensis. NCBI lineage: Eukaryota > Metazoa > Arthropoda > Thecostraca > Neolepadidae > Ashinkailepas > Ashinkailepas kermadecensis. Next base: position 90,235 of record JAOTOM010003432.1, read on the forward strand.
TTCACTGATAGGTATGTAAAACGAAGAATTCTGACACAAATATACAAACGTAAATATGCTATAATGCTGTAAAGCATAACATAAGAAAAAATATAAATGTAACATAACATAAGGAAATATAACATAATATAAGGAGCAAAAATAAGGGATTTCGTTCACTATTTTCTCAAACTAAAATTATTAAAGACGCTTATGAATAATTGGACCATTGACCTCAATATATAACTAGACAGACAACTGGACTTTTCAAAACGTTCCCGACGACGGCGCCGCATATGGGCAAAACGTCGGCGCTGGTAGGCGCTGCGCAGTGTGTTGTGGATGTAAAGCGCTGATGCTGGGGCGTTGTAAGTGGTGAAAAGGACTATACTATTTTCAAATGATATAGTTATATATGAAGCAAAAACCCTTTGCTTGATATATATTCATATATGAAGAAAAAAACAAATCACCTATTCCCCATTAAGCCTGTACTCCGACCTGCCGCGTCCCTGCCGTTCATCCTCTTGCGGAGACAGATACAGGGGGCACAGGGGGCATGTGTCCGCTCATGGCAAGGTGACACCCATCTTACCAGAAAAAGTGGTCCAACAGTGAGGCTCGGGTGCAACCCTTTAGTTTTTCAGCTAAAGGCGCCCCTCGAGATGGAAATGTGCCCCTTATAATCATTGAGTGCATACCCTTGAATTTTCAGCCGAAGTCTCCCTTCCAAAACCCTCGAGTGCGCCCCTCTCGAAATTTTCGACTGAAGGCACCCCTGAGGGCTTATCCAGTGGCTCCAGACATGCCCCTTCCATCACAAATCCTGGATTCGCGCCTGCCCTCTTGGCTACGCCCTTGGAAGAGGTCCCGGGCTAATAGAAAGAACTACAAATATAGAGGAAGTCCTGAGCGCACGGATGTTGATTTTTTAAACTTATTCGGACAGGAGGGGGGGGGGGAACACATGAAGGTAATGGGCAGGCCCAAATCGAGTGGTGGAGCACACTCCATAGGGTCCCGTGTTAAAGCTTGAAATTATTGGCGGGGGGGGGCAAAGCCAACATTGATGGGGCACTTGCCCCCTCGAAAGTATATAAAGCAACACCTCTACCTGCGCGTCAACCCGTGCCCTGCAGGATGGTCGTGCAGATTCAGGGACATGTCCCCATGGAATTTGGAACCCGCGCCCCTCCGGGAAGGCTCGAGTGCTCCCCCCATGTTTTTCAGCCAGAAGCACCCCTTCAGTGTGCTCAAATGCACGCCCCCTCCCCTGCTAAGCAAATTTTCGGCCGAAGGCGCCCCTTCAGTTTTTTCGCAGGGTGCCCTCCTAAGAAATGGCGCCCCCAGACAAATACCCCTCCCCATGACAATTCCTGGATCAGCCCCTGCTTAGGACATAGGATGCCGACACAGTACACATGTGCTGCCAACTACAAGCATTCCCAGCGTTACTTCGCTAGCGTTTATCGGTTATCCGGGGTCTTAATTCCATGGGGTACACATGCCGAATACCGCATAAAGCTGGCAAAACGATAATGCAAGTTAGATACCTCAAAGCACAATTACAATATTTTACAAGGTGTTTCGACATTTATATCTTGTCATCATGAACCCAGCATCATTTTTCACTACTCTTTATCAAAATATATCAACAACTTTTCATTTTACAATATTTCATTCCAGGGCCAAAACGCATGCGAGCGGGTGGCGCGCCCGATCTTTTGCCCATGTACCGCCGCTCGGCCGCCTCCAGCCGGGAACGGCCGGAAGAGGACGCGGAGCGTGCGGCGGGAGCCGAGTCGGCTGTCTAGTTATTATAGAGGTCAATGAATTGGGCGCCAATACAGTTATGACGCGGCTGCGCCTTTCGTGAATTTCTCCTTGTGATCCGCCAACGGATGGGATGAAGGAACAACGATGGAAAACGGGCGTTCATCTTTAATTATACGGAATGTAATTGTGAGCAACAAAGTAATTTACGGTTCATTTAAGTCCTGGTGATAGTTAGGAAAACAGCTTGCTTATGGATTCCGAACATCCAGAATATCATCTTGTCCTGAAAACCATCACCTTTTCTAACGATAGTTGAGTATTGAGTGTACTGTTTGGCAGTGTTCAAGCTGATTATCCTGTCATAAAAATGTCAAAACCTCCTGAAATATTCAAAATACAGTTTCGAATATGAAGACCAATAAGAAAATTATTATCTCCAAGTTGAAGTCAGATTGTCTAAAAATATTCTTCCTCAATTCCATGATACCAAGAAATAATTAAAACAATTCCTTTGTTGCCTAGTTTAACATGTCATTCATGCAATTCTTCCAAGAAATGTCCATCGCATCATGCCATTTATGGGTCAACCGTGTTGCATGGCTAATGTCCAAGACTCAGTTTTTAGAATGATGGAAATTTTCCAGAGGTCAATGATATGATTGCTCTTGGGATCAGAACTGCCTGCACATAATAATCAACCTAAATAGGATTCATTTCAAAGGAAATGAAGGGAATGAATTTCCTCATTCCCTTTTATTTCATTTCTTTCCTTCATTCGTTCATTTAATCCTTTCTTTCATTCCCTGAAGGGAATGAATTTCTTCCATTTTGTTTTTCCGCGAAGATGATCGAGGATTTTCTGGAAATGCCGTCTCTGCTCCCGCTTCCGCCGCGGTCTTCCCTCTTCGCGTGTGTGCCGCTGGCGCCTCAATTTTTCTCACTTTCTTGTCGAGCAACGTGGCCGGACGTTAACGATGAGCCGTCCATTTCATTTTTGCGTCCGGGACATGCCGTGCCACCTTTTGGTCGGTTATTATGCCGACTATTCGCCTAGAAATGCCACCTGCAGGATCCTGTTCGTTGCCTGTTTTCGTCAGCCGCAACTGCGATCTTGACACGCTCGGGTGGGGGAGGTCTGGTCATGTGGCGCGAGAGCTTGTTTCTGGTCGGCCGTCCGAACATATTTGAGGAAATGTAAAACTTCTTACAGATACACCAGACAACAATTTTTTTCGCTTCAAATATATGGAGCGTAAGTACGTTGGCGATCTTCTCTGCTGTGGATGCAAGCGTCCTACTCTCTAACCGTGCGATGTCAGAATCCAATGGTAGGTTGTTTGCTACTTATCTACATAATTTATGTGTTCTTCCTTTCTTTACACTAACACTTTGTTAACTTATGTTCCAGCGAATAGAAGATATGATAGTTTTATACACGAGCTGGATCTTCTCAGTATGTATCCCAGCTTCCTTAATGCGCAATCATTTTCATGATTTCCCATACGGCTCAAATGAGGCGGATAAGGGAATTGTTCTCGCCAGAGTACCTTGGGTGTCTCCAGCAAAGTGAAAGTATCATTTGCTCTATATAATAATCCAAATATAACCAACGCACAACGCTTTTACTGGGCTATAGTCGCCTGGGCTAACATGATTATATCCTCTAGCATCGGCTAAAATCATTCTAGTCTTGGATACAATGACACTGGCTTCATTTATATACACCTCTGATGGAATGCTTTCAAGCTTACGTTCAAGTTCAAAAGTTGACGTTTTCTTCCTGAAGATGGATCGGAACATCATCATCATCATGGACTTCGTACTGTCCTAATTTCATGGCTTTTCAGACTGTGTCAATGTCATAGGCTTAATAGGGGTACATAGTCAATGAGTCGAGTGACTGATTTTTTATTTGATGGTGGTCGGACGTCAGTGTTTGGATTGGTGCTGGTGGGACATGAGTGATTGGGTTGGTGGCGGGATATCAGTGTTTGGATTGGTGGTGATCGGACGTCAGTGTTTCGATTGGTAGTGGTCCATATCAGTGCTTGGCTCGGTGGACTACACTCACGTGGGATGTGTGCACATTGTGCACGCCATCCGTGATGTCGGCCTTCGCCGTCGTCACGGTCGTCTGTGGACTACACTCACGTGGGATGTGTGCACATTGTGCACGCCATCCGTGATGTCGGCCTTCGCCGTCGTCACGGTCGTCTGTGGACGTGGGATGTGTGCACATTGTGCACGCCATCCGTGATGTCGACCTTCGCCGTCGTCACGGTCGTCTGTGGACTACACTCACGTGGGACATTGTGCACGCCATCCTGATTCGGCCTTGCCGTCGTCACGTCGTCTGTGGACTACACTCACGTGGGATGTGTGCACATTGTGCACGCCATCCGTGATGTCGGCCTTCGCCGTCGTCACGGTCGTCTGCATTGGCACCGGAATAACATCAGCCATTCTCCGGAACATGAGGCCATCGGAAGATAAAATATGACCGAACGTTCATGATGACGTCGCATAGATAATGCTTGGTCGGATGCATTTCCTGCGGCTGTTATTGATGCGGGAAGAACGCCAGCGCTGACTGGTAGACCTTGGAAGATTAGTATCGGGAGGCTGGTTATCTCAGAAGGTCTTTAGCCTAAGAACACCGCCTGGGTTGCCCCATAGTCACCATGTTGCAGGGATGTAGCCAGGAATTGTCCACAGAGGGGGCTGATCTTGCGAAGGGGGCCCGGAATACCCGAACAATTTTTTAAGTCCCCTGGTTTCGGCCACTTGATTTATAAAAAAACATTTTTTTTCTTTAACAAATACTATTACCACTTTTTTAGTCCTAATGGTGTGGGGGGGGGGCGGATCGTCGGATCCTCTCTGTTCTAAAATTGTAGGTAATCATGGCACTGTTATAAACCGGGAATGCAGACTGCCTAAACATGCATCTAAATTCAGAATGTCAAAACTTCATTGGAAAAGACGTCGATTCAGTATTCGGTGAGGAGCAAGTAAACGCTTGCAAGGGTTCGTATAGACTATCGAAAGGTTGAGCATTCGTAAGGGCCTGTACATGATCGAAACGTTCCGTACACGTTCGTAGGGGCCCGCAGACGTTTGTAAGGGCCCATAGACATTTTTCAAACTCGTAGACATAAGTAATTGCCAGCAGACGTTCGTGGGATCCCGTAGACATCATATGAGCCCGTAGACGTCCGTTAGGGCCTGCAGGTTTCTGTATGTGCCAGTAGACGTTCGAAAGCGTTCGTAGAAGTTTCAAGACCCTTGCACGTTCGTAAATACCCGTGGACGCTCGTAAGGATCCGTAGACGCTCGTAAGGGTTCGCACACACCCGTAGGTTTCAAGGCCCGTAGACGTTGGCATGAAGGCCCGTGAGTGTTTGTAACGGCTTAAAAAAAAACTTCCTTAGGGGTCCGACAACAGCCATAAAATGTGCTGTCGGCCTTTTTATCTCCACCATGGCGATCTTGAAGAGGATTACGTATTGACCCCTGATGCGGCACTTCGGGACCGCTCCAGGGGCCCGTGAGAGCCCATGGAGGGGGCGGCCGCCCCGCCACCCCTTCTTGGATACGTCCCTGCCATATTGAAGGCTTGACACCCTGCAAGCCGGATAGTATTCGCTGAGACACCCGGAATTTGCTCTTCTTGCTTTCGTTTTTGAGCATGCGGCACTGGCACTCTTTTGGGGAGTTTGGGTTATGCCATGCATTATGTCAACGGCATGGATTATGCCAAGGCTTTTTAAGCGTTTTATCTCGCTGTACGTGGTAAGTTTTGGTGCTGTGTATGAAATAGCTGCAAGCTCTTTATAAAATAATATGTAGGTATTATAACTTCTTAGGCACAATATTTCATCAACTCTAAGCTTCCTGTCCGATAGAGCTCTTCTTTTAGAGTAAGGCAAGTTATGTTGATTTGAAGAAAAATGCAATTATATGGCGTAAATGCTTCGCGAGCAGCTGCTAAAATATAGTTGCAAGCCTCACAGTCACGTTACCTCTCGAGACTGTTGAACGTAATGAATTGTGTACAGAAAAAACACCAGCAATGCAGGAACAAAGATACTAACTATTGGTTTTTGCTGTTCTGGAACAGAAGCATGCATAGCACGGGTATAAAGACAAGATTCAATATTGACTTCAGAATGCCACGTGACCAATCATTACCTCGATCTCTTTTCTTATGGATGCCTTCCCTAGCTATTTTAGGATGCAATCTGAGTTCCACGTGTTGAGCTCTAGCGCTTCCCGCCGAAAGCAACGAAATCGGCCGGTAACTTGCTGCCCCGCTATATATGATACCGTATTGTAGCAGAATATATGGTATGTTTCCTTCTAGTGAGAAGGTGCCATTTAACAGTGAGGGTCCACCTTTCCTGTTGGGAGATTTTCTTCCTGAAAAGGAGTGCAGTGCAGGGCAGCCATTCAGTGATGGATACTCCTTCATATTTGAGGAATACGGAGAACACTACCTGCAGTACGGGACACGCGATACTAGCAAGGGTACCCCGTGATAGCGAACCTACCTACTGATGTATCAGTTCACCCATAAAGAGAAAACTATCCTGAGCAATTTGATAATTTCTTCACGACGGGGTACACAAATGACAAGATGCTCTTTGTGTGAAAGAGCATCGCCTCTCAATCTCAATCAAGGTAACCTTCACAGCGCGATGATTTTCACGGAAAGTGGTGTATCACTATGCACTCGGTAGTGTGTGCACTCGAGAGACGAACTACGGGATTACTGCCGGGTTGAACTAGGATAATCGGAGCAAGGTTGAAAAATCATGTCGAAATTCCAGACGAATTGGACATTTATGGTACGTTTTCGGACAAGTTTCAGTACTCCAATTCTTCCTAACAAACTTGCGTGTATTGTAACGGACAACTTCTTCAGCTCGGGCGGGGGGGGTCTTCTCCGTTACGACATCCTGGGTAGTTTTGGATCAGACGGTAATTTGCCACCGAATTAACCGTGATTGACCCGGATTGTCCGGTAGGTGGTTAATTGTTGAGATTCGGGTCAGTCGGAATGGCCGCCAGATCGACCGTGATTGACCTAGATTGCACCAGCTGGCTTCGCCGGACCGAATGAGTAATTAATGGCCTGGAGCCAACACGAGATGTCGAAGGTATTACCGATACGACACTGGGATTTACCGCTGTGCTGGACCTTGACATCGGAACTGGCCTGTGGCTGAGCCGACACCGATTCCGCCCGCAGTGGATCTCGTTCTGGATCAAGCCCGAGGCGGCACCGGCGCGGGTGACCCTGGGAGTGACCTCACTGCTCACTCTGTCCACACAACACGCCAAGTCACAGTCAGCGCTGCCGCCCGTCTCCTATGTGAAGTCCATTGACAGCTTCATGAACGCCTGCACTGTGTAAGTATAAGGAGCAACTACTGCTATTGAACTGCAGTGCGGCCGGTGTGCATCATTGTTTGCAAAGTTGAGGAAGCAAATACAATCTGCAAGGCCGCAGGTTACAATCACGATGTGTGAAAAATTCCACTTTTATCCGAAGCCTAGCAGCGCAAACATTGGAAAGCATTAACAGTTCAGCTATAAGTGTGCATCTCCACATGATCCGCGGGGCCATGCCCGCTCCACCCCTCATGCCTCCCAGAGAGTACGCCGATGACCTGCTCAGCCGTGTAGGTGCACGGAGGTCACAACACCCGTGGGGTAGGTCACCAGGTCGCAGCGACTGACAACGCCTGGCTGCACTGTCCGACATAATTGCAGCCGTTTTGTGAGAACTACCTGCGGCCCCACGACGATAACGGAAGCATGACTGGCTTCGGTTGTGGTTGGCTGCCAGAGCTCCAATGAGCCGGTCACGGTAGTCGCATGCAGTCTCGGCCATCGGAAACATTGTCATACGTCGAAAGTGGTCTTTCCTGGTGTGCGAACTCATCGTTGCCTTCACCTACAGATGGTCTGCGTTGTACACAGGACGTGCACGACGTAGCACGACGGTGCTCACCGTGGAGTATTGGCCCCGCCAATTCGTGTCAACCGCGTGACACACGGTGACCCCTGCTACCGGGTGACCCTCGTGCACGCGCCGCCGCAGGTTCGTGTTCCTGGCGCTGATGGAGTACGCGCTCGTGAACGTCGTGCTCGGCGACAACCCGGAGCCGGCCAAGCCGGGCGAGCGGCCGGCCGGCGTGGCGGCCGCCGAGCCGCCCAAGCCCGACAAGGTCTACCACCTGGCCGCCCGGGTACGTGCACACTTCAGGTAGCGACGCGCCGCTGAGTGGGCAGCCAAACGGCCGGCCCGGCACCCCTGAGAGTTACCGCATTGATCGCACTCTGGACATCCAGCTGCCGTGGGTGAGACAAGGTTCACACCGGGCCGGCAAGGCCGCCCGCAGAGGACGCAGCGCGGAGACAGCATGGTCAGGATGCAGGAAGGGGCCGCAGCGGCGGCATGGTGAAGGATCCAGGGAGGACCCAATGGGCATGATCAGAGGTGCAAGAAGGGCGGCAATGTCGGTATAGTCAGGGGTGCACAAGAGGCTCCATCGGTATAACCAGGGATGCAGGAAGACTAGCATCGGATATAAGTGGTGGAAGTCGGCTAAACTGACATGCAAGGTAATCAACAGAGAATACCTCACTTGTGTCGCTGGGGCAGGGTGGGGAGATGCAAGAGAAAAGTGGCGAGTGTGGCAGCAGGAAGTGTTGAATTGCTGTAAGTGGTACAGGTTGTCGGATGCGCTGGGACCGTGAGGATGGCACCGAGTTCCACTTAGCCGGCACTTCACCCCAGCTGTCAGATAAACATAAGCTAAGATTATGCACCCCACCTCCCACGAATGAAGAGCGCGGAAACTTTCTCGACGTCACATGGGAAGGACAGACGTTAGCTTGGACAATAGTCGCGCTAACTTGTGACTCAGAACATCTCATTATTCATCACGAACGGCGTACTCTTTATTGAGGCCATGCCAATATCACACATCTCCTTGTTAATCTGGTGCCCATCATTCGCCCTGCTAGTTTTTGGGAGATATTTCCGTTTATTCTCTTGAAATCACAGATCGGTCTTTACACACAGCCGATTTAGAGTACCATTAGTCTAGAGCCGGAGATGTCGTTCTATGAGGACGATCGGCAGCGCGGTTAATTTGATCGTGAAGGCCATGCATACATTTGTGTACTTACCTTTAGGTTGACTAATTACACTCGCACGTTATTGGTGACTTTGGAGTCATATTAGTCCTTGTGCTTTATGCGTTCGTCACCGCATATATTATCCATTCCAAGAAGCCCGGCCAGACACATTAAAGACGGTGCATACAACAAACCAACCTAAAACTCTAATATTGCCTATCACGTCTTGACGTGGCAGAGTGCTGGCTCAAGCACAAGTAAAAAGATACAATGACACAATTGCAAATAGCGTATTCGCAGTCGTGATGTGGGTTTGATATGCTGTTATGCTGAGTGCTGTTGGGAGTATTACAGATGTCCATAAGTATGATGTATATTTTACTATATTGTGGCTGTTGACGACTAAGTTGAAGTAGTAAAGAGACAAGTATTGTCGTTGACCATGTCGTTCGATTCGAAGTTTTCGCACTGCTGCTGCATTTGGATCTGATGTATGCATTGGGGGCAACGACTTCATTTTGTGCTCAAGCTGTTGCACAGGAGAATGAATGACTTGACATGTGCTGCTACTGCTGCAGCTGTTGCTGATGTACAGGACGTCTGACCTGAGGTCCTGCTGCTGCTGTTGCTGTTGCAGCTGATGTACAGGGCGTCTAGCCTGATGTCGTGCTGCTGCTGGTGCTGTTGCCACCGATGTACATGATTTTTGGCCTGATGTCGTGCTGCTGATGCTGTGGCTGTTGCCGCTGATGTACATGATATTTGGTCTGAGGTCGTGCTGCTGATGCTGTGGCTGTTGCTGCTGATGTACATGATGTCTGACCTGAGGTCTTGCTGCTGATGCTGTGGCTGTTGTTCAGGAGAATAGCTGAACTAACGTTATCACACCAACGTAATCCCGACTGTCGACAGGAGAACGCGAGAATGCTGACCGGTCGGCCGCCGAAGCCGCCGGGCCTCTCGAAAATGCAGCTGTGCCGCCGGCGCGCCATAAACGTCGACCGCGTGTCGCGCGTGCTGTTTCCCGCCACATTCCTACTGCTCAACATCACCTACTGGGTGGTGGTCCTGGACCGGATCTGAGACACTTGCTCAACACCGCACACTGGGTAGCTGCCCGCCGGGTGGCCACTGGACCATTTCTGTGACACCCACATGACTACCGGCCACCGCGTCACCACTGCTGGGACTCAAGTGGCGCACCAACTGGGTGTAGGTTGGTGCCGGCGCTGGATCAGGCTCTGATTGTCCTTTGAATAGTTCTGTTGGTGCTCGTCTTCTGAGTGGCCCGACCATTACCAGCTCGGTGCGGTTAGGACACCCAACTGGACAGCTCTTCGCCAGCTGCTGAGTGGAGGTGGTGGGTCGGCCCTGGGGCAGCTACAGCAGAAGCGCACCAACTCGGCGTCAGGTGACCGCCGCGAATGGCGTAGGAACCATGCGCGACATCTGCAAGCGTGTACCACCCAGTGAAATACCGTTGGGAAGGTGCACAATCGCAGGATACCTACGTCACGAGGATTGAAGCGTTCAACGATCCGCGCTCAAAAGTTGCAGTCAAGCTGAAACAGAGGTGAAACTGCCGGAGACTTGGTAAAACAAAGGTATTTAAAACGTCGTGGAACTGACTCCAGATATTACTTCACTCTGTGGGTGATTTGTGTGTCAAATGAGCTAGTAGTGAAGGTGGAACGGAGCTTCCACCTACTGTTAGGTGCCGCGCGATTCGTACCTTGTGTTCTACATTTGTATAACATGCAATTATCCACACTGCACTAAGTGACGAGTACTTGTGAAAGATAGCACGTTTCGAAGTATGCACTGCTGATAAACTCGCATTGTATGCGAGTGTGATCCGAAGATCATGTAGTATCCACTCTTAGAAATAAACGGTAGCCAAGTGCAATTGGTTATTTCGGTCCACTATTTCATTTGAGGGACCATCAATCCGTCATGTTTATTTCAACTTCCTTGTGTACTACATGGATTCGGCAAATTGCTACCAAATGGCACCTTGCCAACTCCTAGTTTCATGCTGAAATCCACACGCGAACAAGAAGAGCAGGACTCAGCGGCACCACATCCAAAGAAGCACGAAACACTTTTCAAACGTCGCAGGCATCGCTCTGACGTCTCCGAATTAACACGGTGCGGCCGGCACACACTGTTGACTTAGCTCCTGCCAGTCGACGTACGTAATCCAGTACACGATGTTCAGAATGACAAATGACATCGGGAAGCCGACTAAAGGCATCTAGGGAAGATGACAGTGTGATGAGCAGGGCGGAAAATCGCACGGTCCATGCAACCGGAACAACGTGTAGACTAGTACAGTGGTACCCCGTGTGCGCAACCAGCGTAGCCAGGACTCTTGATCCTAAGGTCGTGGGTTCAAATCTCACAACCGGCGAAATCATCGGATCTACCGCCGACCAGTTCTGGAAAACGGCCAGGTTTCGGAATACACTCCACATACACTCCATACACTCCACGGAATACACTCCACAAAAGGCACGCTCATTACATTTGCAGATGAAAGCCATACCTAACCTGCAAACATAGCTGGTCATGTAGGGTAATGTAGTCATTACCCATGTAGGGCGAATTATATGTGCGGATATTTAAAACATCTCGCTTTAACCAGTTTCAGTGTTCAATTTCCATCGCAATACATCCACGCTTTGAAGCTTGCTAAACGTTGTGCGATTAAGTTAGAGGCTCCGATCTATTTTCGCATTGTAGGATTTCACTTTGTGGTTGGAAACTGATGTTCAAGTTCAAATTTTGACTTTATTAATGTACAGGTTATTCATGTTGCCATGACTACGAGATCAAACTACCAGCATTTGCCACCAGATGTCAGTCGAATCGCTAGTACCTACGCATGCGCAGAAACCACTTCGGTCATACGCTCGGCGGCTGGTGCGATGAGAGGTTAGTTAGTCCGCGATTTTATTCTCATAAAATATGTTTTTAACTGTGAAAGAGTATTTTGATGCTTAGCTCAGATTTCCCCATATTCCACTGCATGTTGGCACTACACAAACGGCTATATTCTGATCACGTTTTCGCTGTTTTGGCATTCATACAGCGTGGTGAAAACCGTAGACAACCCTACGGATGTCCGCGATAGGTCGTTTTAAACATGGCGCGACGGCTCGGGGTCAGTTAGGGTAAAATGGTACATGTACCAACTTGCCCCGGTAATTCATGCAGCATTGTTTTTAATCAATTAGGTGTTGTGCGTATATATTAACCCTCGCCGTACTCAGGGGGTAGGTATGACTGTTTTAAGGTGTTCACAAGACAAGTTGTACACACATTTTGCCAGAATAAAGCAAACAAATGGTTTAGGTTTGGCTAGGTTGGGTTAGTTAAGTTTATGGTGGAAAATGTTTTCCTACATTTTTCAAAAACATTAAACAAAATTGGAACCTGTTTTTCTTATAACGCAGGTTATGTTAGGCTAGTTTAGGTTGGGTTATATTTGTTTAAATTGGAAAATTCTATGAAAATAAATTGTTCGAATTTTTTTCAACTTTAATTTCGTGATTTTTTTCGTTCTCCGAAAGGAGGTTAGACTACGTTAGGTTAGATTGTGCTGCATTTTGATTTTGATTTTTAACATTACCATTTATGCCATGTTACCTAACTCAAAGACTCTTTTGGGTGTTATTTTCACACATACTGAAAAGTATGCATTTGCACAGAAAACGAGTGGTCCCATCATCTTAGTCACATGCATAAACATTGCATTTCACAAATAAATTCCAAGAAATCATAAAACACCTTAAAGCACAAATTTGCCGAGGGGCTCTCTGGAGTCCCCTCAGGTTTTTCCGCAAAAGCTGCCGAACGGGTAAATACAGGTACCAAATTTGTGGTAGCTCATTATCCATCTGGTTTGCATATTTTGTAAGCATTTCAAGTCTAGGTCGTCAAAGGTCATTGACCTGTAACGGATCAAAGGGAGTGATGTTCGAAAATATTCAAAGTGCCGCCAATCGGAGTAGTTGCAACATATCAGCACAAGACTTAGAAAATGCTATTTTTTCATCAAGTGGAACGAGCTTCTGTCTGGAAATGCTAATTTAGGTCAAGGTTTACTGACCTGGGACCAGGCCAATCTCCGCGCATGTTTACCGTATTCAGTAGGTGAAATTCAATTTTGAGGTAATTTGTCACGCCGAATATGATGAAGAGCATGCAGTGAGCATTCAGGGTTAATTTATGCATTAAAGGTCAATGGTATGAGGTCAAATATTCTACGCAATGTCATCTTATACGGAATGCTGCTGTTCCTCGCTAGGTGATATCTGAATTCAGTTTCAGCTCCAATATCATGTCGCCTATGTCATGCGACGTGATATTGGATGACAATCGAATTATCTGAAATGACCTGACCTCGTGCAAGCTGACCTGATTTGACCTTCCTTTGGAATGACTTCCCAAGCGGTGCACACTTGGGCGAAGACTGAAGAGATCGGCTTATAAATTCGTGCATTGTCCCGACGTGATGTGAAATCAATCTGACTTCACGAGGTCAGATGTTCAACAGTTTCTAAAGATGTGTAATATCTTATCAGTTCTTGGAACACAATTTTCTACTTAAAAAATTATGTTCCGGATGTATTCAAGTTTAAACTTACCTGCCCTGACCACATGACGTGATCTGACATGACCTTGTGATTTTCGGTTGTCAATCAGATACAAATGATTTACTTCAATTGTTTTGTTTGAAGGACCCGAGACATATATTCATATTTTCCAGATCATTCTTCAAGGTAGGGGTCATGTCTCTAGGTTGACCTATTGCGACCTTTAGCAAACTCATCATGGCCAAAATGAAGAAATAAGATGTGATATGAGCTCTAGTCTATATTGACTTGCCAATAACATTTTCCCTGTGCCTCAGGGAAATAACATGCATAGTTCGAAAGTTGGTTTTGCTTGGTTGGTTGGTTTGTTTCTGTTGGTTGGTTCTGATTCTGACCTGACCTGACCTATCCTGTCGTGGCCATTTTTCGCCTTCCTCAATATAAATGCATTCATCTATGTTCATTCTTAAAACAACAATGTTGAAAAAACACGTACTGTTTTTATCAATTCCAGGGACAAAGTTAGGGTCTTCATATCAGCGGCGTAGCTAGGATTTGGTCCAAGGAGGGGGAGGGGCGAACATATGAAGAAGGCCCCCTGCCTATCGAGGACCCCACCCCACATTTCCAACTCTCCTCGGATTTGTGCCACTTTATTTTCGGAGGGACCCCTTATTTATGTTAGATATATATATATATATATTCATTGGCATAGTTGCTTCCTTCTGTTATCCGCTACGTTCAGAAATATTTGAATAGGGAGGGTGTTCATGATAAGAGTGGGGCTCACATTATTACGCCTTTTCAACACCGTCATACTATCTCAAAATGATGGGTGAATGCCAGTGGATAAAAATAAGTGCAAGATTTGGGGATAGGGGAAGGACTAGCAACATGCTTGACCAGCCATGCCCAAAACACAGCATCCTGCAAATATTCGTTTGCGCTCTTTTTGCTTGATCGGTATCATCCCAGGGCGAAGCAACTATTACCGGTGGAGCGGCCGTCATCACAGCTATCGCTGGGCTGTCTATTTGGCGATCGCTGGAGCGACCGTAGCTGCAGGAGCAGCTGTGGTCAGGCCACTAGGAGGGCTGTGGCCGCATGGGCGGTCATCACCGCCAGGACGGCTGTGGCCGTTGGGGCGACCGTGGCCACAGGGGCGGCCGCCGCCCCTGAGGTGGCGGCGGGTGACCTTCCCCGTCCTCGGCAGCATTTATGACTCCCAAGGCTATCTTTTCTTTGAGGCTGGCCCTCAGTATTCCTAACACCCATCGCCAGTTCTCAATGACTATGCTAGCTCTTAATGGGCCCCGTTCCCTCAGGTGCACATCTCAAAGCTCAGGAACATCACAGTCGAATCCACTCTGGTTCTAAGGGGACCAATCCAACCGTCAGGAGCCCTCTCCGACTTGCATAGGTCATTTCCAGTCTCCGACAAACATGTCTAGCGTTCAGGAAAATCCTGCAGCTCCGAGACAGACCTCACAATTTCTAGCGAACATCGCCAGCTCTCGGAACCCCCTTAGTTCTTGGGTGGTTCTGTTCATCCCTCAGTGTTCCTCCCAAGCCTCAAAGGCATCACAGTTCGGTCCGCTCTAGCTCTCAGAGCACCTCACCGGTCCTCGATAGTTTTTCGGTACAGCAAGAACATTATAGCTTTGAACTGGCTCTCAATATTCTTCACGACCATCGCTAGCCCTCAGGGACTCACTTTAGATCTCTGGGGGCACTGGTCTTAACATAGGGATCCCTTCCAGGCCTCTTGTGCATCCCAGTCCAATTATCTCTAGAGCTCGGTGCCCACTTTCAATTATCAGAGGTCCCGTCCTACTGTTAGGGGCCCTGGGCGCGAATGATCAAGTCTGGTCGAAGCGTTGTAAAGCACAAATAACTAACTGTTAGGGGCCCTTCCCAGTTCTTGACAGTCGTTCTAACTTCAAGGGGTTTCTAGCTCTGACGCTGACCCTCAATATCCCTCACAAAAATCGATAGCCTTAGGGACTCTCCTTAGCTTTCGGGGGCTCTGTTAACTCTGAAGGTCCTCTCAAGCTGCTAGGGGCCCTTTCTAGTTATCGGCAGCTCTTGTGGTTTCAATAACATTATAGCTGCTAGGCTGGTCCTCGGTATTCCTCACATCAATCGCCAGCCAACATGGATAAAAAACAATCTCCCAGGGATCTTGGTCATCAATTATGGGTCGCTTTCATACTCAAAAGAATCCCTGTCTAGTCCTTTCTGATTCTCACGAAATCCTCTTCATCCCTCAGGGCCTTCTTTTACTTTTAGGGGCCCATCACAGTCCTCAATAGTCCTGTCTAGCTCTGATCTCCAGGGAATTTCAGATCTGGGATGGGCCCTCACTGGTCCTCTTCAGTTCCTAGGGACCTGTTCATTCCTCAGGGGTCCTTTCAAATCCAAATGCATCCAAGCCCTCTCTGGCCCTCAGGTGCTCTGTTTATTCCTCAGCTGTTAGGGGCCCATTCCAGCTGAGACTGCTCTCTCCAGCTGGCACGGCATTCCAGCTCTTGGGCGGGCCCTCTCTTGTCTTCACGGTCATTGCCAGATCTGTTTGACCGCTTGGGGTTTCTTCTAACGCGATGACATTGAGCTTTTTGTTGACCTTTCTAAAGTTATCAGAGGGCATTGACCTAAGGTGACCTCGGATGACAATGCTCGGGCTTGGTACCAGTGTATCGTAATTGTTGTACTTAATTCAAATTCAGCATCCATTTTTACCTGAGGGAAGTAAAAATTAGAAACTGACCAAATAAAAAAAAATAGGGTCACGACTTTAACCTGGCCTGGTACATTCCTCATGTGGCAATATGCGACACGAACGATACGTGGCTGAAATGACTCTAACGGACACATTGGTAGGCATTTGATGCGCATCCCAGCAGCAATTTGGGCAAAATTTGCGAAACAAATTACTTGTCCACAACTATTTTGGATTTGGCTTCACTACCTTGATCAGCCAATGACCCCATGGGTCAAATTTGGTGTTCATCGCGAGATCTCGTCACAAGCTATACGCTGGTTGGCGTTTCTTCAGCATACCCGGCATGGAATCGGCAGAGGGTGGGTGTTGTATCAGCCCTCAAATCCTCTATGCCCTTAGAAGCTAGCAAAATGACGAATGCTGTTCAGGGTTAAGCCATGGGGTCATGGGTCATGAGAGTCTCTTTACGTCTCGTAACGTTTTCCCGCGATAGAGAAAGAATGGCGGTGCACCGCGGCGCGAAATTTTCAGTACCTTTTCCTTCATCTTTTCGTGCCTGATGTTAAACTTTCAACCTCTTGTCATGTAAGGTCATTGATCATGATCGGGCCAAAGAGGGCCGCTGTATTTGCTTGGGCCCTCGACGCCAATTTTTGGGTCCAGACATCAAGTTTCTTTAGCACCCAGCGCCATTTTTAGGAGCCCTGTACAATTTGATGGGCCCAACATGAGTTTTTGGGGCCCCGCTGTACCTTGCTGGGGACAAGACAGGAATTTTTGTGATTCGAGCGCGATGTTTGAAGGCAATGGCGCGATTTTGGGGCCTCTGTGCGAATTTTTGGAGCCTCGCTATTTCTTTCGTGCCCTCGACACAATTTTTTGGGGAGCCCAAACACGGATTGGGGGCCCTTGTGCGATTTGGTGCCCCGGTGCGATATTCGCGCACCGGCGCGAGTTCTCGACATTCCGCTGTCTGTATTTGGGGTCTCCGTCCGGAATTTGTGGGGCTCCAATGGGAATTTTTGAGGCCTCAGCGCGATATTTCGGGCCCTCGCTGTATTTATTTGAGACCCAAGCGCGATTTTATGGTACACTGTACGGTTTTCCGGTCCCGGTGCGAGTTTTCGGGTCCGCGCTGTCTTTACTTTGGCCCCCGACCGATATTTTGGGAGCCCCGACGGAAAGTTTTCGGGCCCCAACGCGATTTTTTCGGGACCCCGGCGCAAGGTTTCCAATTACCGACGCAATTCTCGGAAGCCTACCATCTCTCAGGGGGCCCCAGCTGTTATTGGTCCGCAGAGGGTAAACAAAGCTAAATTTCGGCGCGCGAAGTGCGCCGAAATGGGCCCCTCTGGCACGACAGGGCGGGGTCTATAGACCCCCTCTGGTTGTGCTACTGGCATGTACCGCCAGAAGGTGAAGAACTCTGGAAAACGGCACTTGTGCCTACACAATTTATATGGATTCACGTTTTGGGTTTTAACGCTTACATCCAGCAACGTACTTGTTTTTGGATACACCGTATTGACAACCAGTATATGAACATCACGCATCGTGAGCTTTTATTTCCTTCTATAGCCGTTAGTTCTTCTAGGATGAGACACAATGTGATAAGACCATATGTAGTATTATGTCCGTCATATGCAATTGTAAAGAATTGAAGTCTAGCGTTGATACTGGTGATTGTGGTTGGCCGGGCAACAATAGATGGTGCTACAACGAGTTATTTCAGCTGTGCGTGGCGCCGATAGGACAAACGCAGTGACGACACATTCCCGGAGTGTTTAATTTTGGCGTTGGCCATTGAGTTGACCTCGGCCAGCGATGCGTGGAAGTCTGGTCAGTCGGCTGTGACAGTTACAGCAGCACGGTTGAGTATCAGTTGGGCCTTCATTAGCGGCCTTGTTCGAGTTTGGCCTCGGGTGGCGTCCACGTTGCTGATGTCGATGTTGATTAGGTAACCGTCGTTTCTTGAGCAAAGAGGGGAAATAGAAAAAGAGGGAGAGAAATAGAGGAGAGAGAAAGAGAGAGAGATAGAGAGAGAGAGAGAGAGAGAGAGAGAGAGAGAGAGAGAGAGAGAGAGAGAGAGAGAGAGAGAGAGAAGAGAGAGGGGAAGATTTCGTCAAGAGTAACAAGCAAATAGCACAGAGTAAAAAGTAAAGAGTGAGGGATGAAGGGTGAAGGACGAAGCGTAAAGGGTAAATGGTAAAGGGTAAAGGGTAAAGGGTAAAGAGTAGCGAGTAAAGAGCAGCAAGTAAGTAGGTAAGTAAGGAGAAAGCAAGTAAGTAAGGAGAAACAAATAAAGAATGACAAGAAGGGAGCAAAGAGCAAAGAACAACGTACACAGAGGTGCAAAACCCTGGGCTCGCTTGTGATCCTCTCAAGAAGGCACCTTTTTGATATCAGGTACGTACGACTTTTATTCGCCTCTTTTCATGGTACGACAGTGAGCACAAAACTTTTATAAAACCAACAGCTGCTATGTTGACTTTAGACTTTGACCTAGATAACAGTACGTTTCGATAGAAAAGGTCTTACACTCTGTGCAAAATTTCATAGAACTCATCCATATAATATTAGAAACGGAACACTTGCAGTTGTACAATAGGTATAAGTCGAACGAACAGTGATGTGCATGAAATTTGTGGTGATATGCCTGAAGCATTGTGTAATTGTGATATGCCTCAAGCACTGACACAATGCTTCAGCTGGACACAATGTTGACGAATAGACAGGGCACATTTCTTGTGAGATGAGAAACACTTTCTGTACTTATATATCATTGCTAGGTTGAGAGATAATAAGCTGCTAATATTCAGCGATGAGGGCTTTAGCTAGTTAACGCATCCTGCGATAGTCGTGAAGCGCGGCATTTAAGCATCAAGTAGGATATGATGTGCTCCAACATTAAGTGTGTGTAATGCAAAAGCATTGCTGTGATTGACGTGTTAATGTGGCTGATGTGCAAAATAGTTGGTTACTTCCAATTAATTCGCAAAGCTCATCTGCTTAAAAGAAAATGGTGGATGGTGGCTGAAGTGAATATGGGCAGATCAAGTGCAGGAATTGAAGTACAGTGCGAAGCTGGGTGCCAGTATTCTATATGAAATCAGTGTTGCTTCTCTGGAAAAAAGGCAGTATACCAATAACGGCTTCAAAATCATCCATTCTTATCAATCCCAAAGGACGTACAACAGACAACGTGGCTTTATAAATGGGCGCTACATGATCACATCTGTTGGCCGAAGTGTCCTTAAATTGAAATAACTAACTAAATAGCCATATAACACATCGATATCCTCCAATTAATGAGTGGGTCGTTGGCGTTTGATGAAGATTGGTACGCTAGTAAATCGGGAGAGGATGCCGAACGAGTTGAACATTCATCACCAATTCAATGGCAGCGATCATAAACTGAGGTCACAACATTTGTAAACGTATTGCCGCCAGTGCAGCCAGTCAAGTGTTATAGCATTGCTCCGGTGGGAACCGCCCTTGCATGACATTCAGTTAATTGTCACGGTAAAGGCCACTGCGAGAACGTCCGCACGGTTGCACCGTAGTGGCGCTGCCCAATGAGCTGTTGAGGTTGAGAAACTGAAAATGAAGAGACTGACCTGCTGATTGATCGCTGGTGCATGGAGTAAGAATGAAGCAAGCTTCCGTGAGCAGCGTATATGGCTGATATAGAGCGAAAACACCATTTCAATGACACTTCGTTGGGGTTTAGAAGGGTCCATTTAGCTTCACATGATCTGCTTTGGCGAATCCACTGTCAGAAATGAATCCCCAATATGAATTGATGGTCTGCACTGAAATCCGCGGCTCGGAACTCGGAGCACGACTGCCAGCACGGAAGTCCATGGATGGGACACTGCTGGAGGCTTGCCGGCTGAAATCACCGACAAAACTGCATGGGCATGATGCAGGATCGGACATCTGGCTAAAATCCTCCCGACCAACCTGGACAAGGAAGCTTCAGGCAGCGGAAGAAGAGACGTGGAGCGGTTGCTGGGTTTCCATTGCCAGCAGGAGGTGTGCATTTCTCAATTAGGGTGGCATGCATTCAGAAAACATTAGCCAACTGTACTGTAAACATTATCCCTGTACTCAAACGACTAGGGTCGAGTCATGTCCGAACACAAAAAAATGACACAATGTTGAGAAAAAAAGACACACACCCCAAACAAAATGTTTGGGGTGTCATGCAATTTATTCCTGTCTTAGCATCAATCTATGCATAGGATTTGGTAGGGAGGCAACGTTTGAATGGTGTTTGAGGCCAGACTAATAATTTTTATAGTAATCTGAGGAGGCCCACACGACATAATGTTTATATTTGCACCATCCTTCGGAAAGCTAATGACATTTGATAGGCTGCCCCCAGTTTGCGAACTTCTTACCTAATGCCAAGAGAGCCTAGCATTATTTGCATAGTACCCCTTGTTTGAATTGGTATTGCTTCACGGGGTCATGACCAGACCATCATCTTCTGCGATTGATCAGCAGTAGTTCTTTTCATACAGATGTAAGCTATTTTATGTGCTATATACGCATCATGGAACATACACAACGCACGAGCCCTTTTGAATAGAACTAGTACAAAGCGCCTCCAGGAGTGCTGGATGAACAAGGCTACGTGTTAAAAGCGCAGTGCAGTCGAATATCCGTGTCTATCATTCATAGACGCATTGCCTTCAGTGTCTGTACGGCCACGTGCCTTCAAGCATGCACGCAGAGCTGACGTGATTTCGGATGCGATGCACCCATCAAGTTGCATTGAATTACTAAACACAGAAACAGAAAGGTGTCATCCTTCGTGGGACTGAAGTCGAGACCCCGTAACACAAATGAAGCACTTTAGCCATTCCGCCACGTGGGACGGATGGCAAGTTCTGGTTGCGATGCAAGGTGTATGGTAAGCTGTCCACAGGCAGGAATGCCCCTCAGACCCCTCGCTTGAACAAACAATGAGAGCACTTCAGGAGAAATGTGATGAAAGTGAATGAGCCTCAAAATATGAGAGAAGATCCGGCTGAAGTGAATGAATGAGAACATGAAATGTTGTGCTGCAACGTTAATTACTGCTCAAACTTGCCCTCGAGCGGCAATGTCTCCACGGACCTCTATTTTAACAAACATTCGAGCACATGGGCTCGAATGTTGGGCTGGCAGTGTCCGTGACCTCATCACCCACCGCGACAACATCGCCGTGTTCAGAGCCCTGAATGATCCGCGAGCCCCCGAGGCGATCCGTTCTCTGTTCCGCCGGCGGTCGATGTCTCCCGGCGCTCCACTCGTGCGACGGTGACTGGGGCACTGGAGCCACCGCCTTTCCGCCTCAGCATGTCACGTAGAACTTTTCTTCGGAACCTACTGCCGCCGGCCACTTCCGCTTCTCGGACACGGGGCGAGTTCGTCGCGATGCTGAACAACGTCTTATAAATTGACTTCACGTGTTCGGTTTTCCCTGTATACTGTTGTCTTGCCGCTTTCATTTTTTCCTTTTTTTTGAAAAATGTATCTGACTGTATTCTGACACAAACCAAATATTAATCCATTTTATGGAATCGGTTTGTTAAATCTCGCAAATACAAACACATCATGATCAATATTGCGACATAATTGCTACAAATCAAAGTTAAAAGAGCACCTCTGACTGTGATTGAAGGAATTAGACCGTAACAAGCGGTAAAAGGGAAGTTATTATGGTTTCAAAAGCGTGACGGTCGGGCCGACTTGACCAGGCCAATCAGATCAACAACCTCTTTACCATATTTACGGGGATATGCTCACTCGGATTCGCCCTCGCTCGTAAAAATGCAATAGGTGCACACCTCATGCAGAAAAAGATGCATAGCACGCCTTTGAAGCAATCATAGGCTGCGTAGGAGAAATCGATCGGGAAAGGTGGCCAGCAACGCAATTATCAGTTTGGATCCTATGAGCTACTGCGGGAGGAGGGGAAACAACTATACATGAGTTGATATGTTATGTCTGGCAAATATGTGGATGAAGTGATATATATATATTAGGCGTAACGGCCCACTAGTGAGAACACTACGGAATCCCTGGAAGCAAGAAATGCACTTCTCAGAATAGCAGCGAATGTTTGATCGGACATTGCGCGAAATATGCAGTAGCTGAACGAACGTACCTGTTATGGTACGCATACAAGCAGATACAATGTGCAGTTAGGAGCATGCACAAGTGTACTGAACCCCACCAAACGAATCTAGACCCTTGGATGACACTCGAGTAAAAGGGCACATCAATATCAAGATATATAAAAACTAACCGAACAATTCAATTAAGATCGGACACCAATGACTTTCCAAGAACACCGATCACGGAGTCCTAACTCCTAGCACATCGTGTGGTTATGGTTCCGTGGGCTTTATAACTACCAGGACAGATGTCTGATGTAGTCATCCAAGTATGCGGATATCCAATACAACATATATTTAGAGAAAACAACATTGCAACAGAAAACATTAGCTTTGATGCCCTAAAGCTATACAGTAAAACTACCTGCTACGTCCTGAGCATTTCTCCAGAATTAAAGGATGGGTAAGGTTGAATCGTTAGTATCTCTTCGCAACACTAGGATGCAAGATAAAGACGCGGGTGCGCCTTCAGAAAGAGGGCAAGTATTACCGTCGCCAATAATCTGGATCTCCAGATGTATTTTCGCCATCCGCCGGACGCACATCAAAACAAACCCAAGGGAAATGAGGAGCACATTCGCCAGCTGCCGGCCACGGTAAGAACTACAGAACTACAGCATAGATGAGAACAGTCATATACATAACAGAGACCGCTGCAGTCTCTTCCCATCGACAACCTATTCCCATAGACAGAGCCGCACCCTCCAGCAGTGGCTTGCTGAATGGTGTCCCGGTATAATTAGCTTCGGACGAATGCGTAACCAACCAAGCATGGCGAGAACATGAGATCCGGCGATGGCGTGCACCCACTGCAGTGAGGCAGTCTTCAGGCAGCCTTCAGGCAGTCAGATAACGGCCGATGAGTGTGCAGCTCTGACTGTGACACGCTCAGCGTCGGGGGTCGGGTAGCTCAGTGGATAGGGCGACGGGCTCTTGGTCGTAAGATTGTGGGTTCGAATCTCATAGCCGGCGGGACTCCCGAGTCCATCCGCGGCCAATCGGCGTGAGTGGTTGGCTACGCTGTACGATCTAACACTTGAATACATCGTAAAAGAACCCAGTTTCTTCTCCGCTCAGCGCCGCTCGAATCTGCTTCATCGTTGTCAGCAGAGCGCCGATACCTTCCGAGTAACTACCAACTTCGCAACAAGCTTCCAGCAAAAGCGTAAGCAACTGCGGCATCGTATGGCCGCAGCCGATTGCTGAGATAATGCGGTGGTGGCCACGACGTATTGCGGTGTCGATGTTGACGCCGGTCGTCTGACCCTGTCTATGTGGAGCGCCACCTCTCGGCCGTGACAGAAGGTGATATACTGTGGTGGCGGCGGCGGCAGCGACGTCAGGGGACCGGCACTCGGCAGTGGACGCAATCGACTTAGTGACGAACGCTGCCGGAGGGCGTCCGGGGTCAGCACGGGTCAGCTGCAAGCTGCAGACAGGTACAGCACCAGACGGTAGGACCGACATGTCAAGGGGTCCACTGCAGGGCAACACGAAACCTCGCGGAAGCCGGATCACAGCGGGATCGACAAGATCACAGTTCAAGGCCGCCCTATCCAGATCGCAGTCAACATTCTAAGCCCGCTGAACGTGACACGCCTAAAAATGACCTCAACCATGTTATGGTGCTCCTGCTATCGTAGCAAATATGTGCTGTGAGTAGGTATGATGTAGATAAAACGACAGACTCGGCAACAGTAGGATACAAGCCTCGATGCTAGCCTGATCGAAACCTACTATCGTGACTTTGAAAGCCGATGTGTCAGACATCTACCAGCCGACTTGAAAATTATTGTGTAATGCGACTAAATATGTAACGCTGCATAGCCAGGGGAAAAGCGTTGGGGAGAGTAGCTTCTGGAAAAGTTCTGACTGCGGTACTGCTTGTGTGCATGTGATAATGCTCCTATGAACTTCTCTTAATCACTGAAAAACCGCCAATCGTTATCCATCAAGCAAACCAACCGGAATCCAATACAGGCTCTTGCGGAGCAGCTCCACTCTAGAAATTCGTACCAGGCGACAGAGATCGTTTTTTTCGGTAACGTACTAGCTGTCGTTGACGGTAACTTGTTGTCCCTCAGGCGACAAATGTAGCTTTCTTGAGGAATGGCTAACAGGGAATGGTGATGTCCGATGATAAAGCAATGCCACATATTTTGGATGGGGGGGGGGGAGAGGGTTTAGGTCGAATATGTTTCTCATGCGAAGCCACAGGTGCACTATGAAGCTTCAGATATCCGACCACTTTTAGCATATTCACAGGAGAACACATTTAATCTGCTTAGAACATGCATTCATGCCACAAAACTTGCGCCCTGATTTATTTTGCGAGCAGCAATTCTCAGCATTATTCGGTGACCTCTGCGGCCCGACGCTGCTGAACGCCACTGCCGCGGACATTGCGCCGCCGACATGCCCGTCGCACTGCACCACGCCATCCGCGCGTGGCGCAGTCCCTCGCCCATCCATCAGCCGCTCTCTGCCACGATGAGGAGCGAGATGAGCGACCGTGCTGGCGCTGCTCCGGCCAGAGCAGACCGGCCGGACGCGACGAATGCCATTCAGAGCCGAGCACACACACACACACATACACACACACACACACACACACACACACACACACACACACAGACACACATACACACACACATACACACACACAGACACACATACACACACACGCACACACAGACACATACACACACATGCATTCACAGGCAGCAACAGTGGCACACAGAATGTGATTGCTACGGCCGGCCCCAATGCTGTGGGCGTCGCGAGAGGAAAATAAACAGAAAAGGACTCTGCTGCTGAATGCGCAAGCGGCGGCAGATTTCGTGCGTCTGACAGCAGCAAATCATAATCACGTGGCGCATTCAGAATGGTACCGCTGGAAAGTGCTTCCCACTGGATGCAGCAAATCACAAACCAAATCAACGCATTTGGAGGAGTCTGTTAATACTTCAATTCAAGATGGAAATCCATTCAGCTGCACAGCGGAGAGTGAGGAGATTATATGTGGCAAATACCCCTCATTATCAAGAATAAAGCATGCAAATACCTTTCCTTATGAAAGATAAAGCTCAAAAGCTTTATCTTTTATAGCTGCCAGGCGCCAGCAATTGCAATCTCCTCTTAGCTTTGTCGGCCCCTCGCGATCATCATGGCTGCATACTTGAGCCTAATTACCCATTTCCTGCCACATCCTTCTCCCCGAATACTTGGCCGCCTCGTGATCACGTGATGCACTTGCCAGCCAACGTCACAGCACGGCCACTGACCAGCGAGAGCAGATGCGGGACACGTTAGTTGTTTGTGTGGCTTTGGTGAGCACCGCCTACAGCCAAGAGGGAGACATACGTGAGCCTGAATTCTCGGGAGTAACTTTGAGCAACAATTGCGCTTCCACCAATTTGGAAAACATCCTTATGTCATTACTAATTGCAAGCTTAGATGATTGTCTTTCTCACGTCACACATCTCAGTTACGGATTTTCGCCGGCATTCCCAGCATTGTGGAATTGTGTCTCATGCAGTCTATATAGGGTTATAAAAAGGTGGCATTGATTAAACAAAACGTGATGGGAGGCTTTGTTGTTCTTGCGAAAAGACATCCAGACAAAGGAAAATAATTTGTTCTGAGTCATTTCAAGTCAATGCTTGTGTCCAATGTAACTTTTTCCAATCCACTGAGAGGAGGCATGAAGCAACTGATGAGGAAATTATCATGACCTACGAAATGGTAGGGCTGGCGTCCTATGAGCTGAAGACCGGAAGTATGGCTGTTTGACTCAAACAAAGAAAATGAGGGTTGATATATCGAACCGTAAGGTGGTACACACAAAAACACATCTCCAGATGTGCACGATGGTTGTTGATGGAAATCAACTCGAGGTATAGGAACGCGAGAAGGTCCATTTGCAACCGAAGCTAAAAAGCACCCGAAGATGTCGTGTTGGAGCGTTGGGACGCCAGGCACAACGTGAGGCGGTGTTAGATGGTGAGGCCTATTCTATCTACAACTGGTGAATGCTATCGGTCAAGGCTGGCTCCTACACAAATGGGAATGGTAACACTCCAGAGAGGGTCAAGTACTGCGAAGCAAGCAAGCTTCCGGAGAAAGTCATGATATGGCTGACCATATGTCCTCGTCGGGTATCGACGCTCCATTACCGCAGGAGTATCCTGTTGTTGCAGGTTTGCGCATTGACCATACCCGGCAGCATGTCAATATGCCAAGGATGCATGTTTGATGCAAGGATGCATGCAAGGATGCATGCAAAGATGTGTTTGCACCCATTTCAAGGGGCAATCGGAACTACAGTGTCCAGGGCCAGTTGTGCATTAATATTTCCGGTTTTTCACTTAATGGTTAATTTCACATAGGCTAATTTCGCAATTTTTCACATGGGACCCTATGGATGATGAAAACTACGACCCCTTAGATTTTCCCCAAAGTTGGAATATGTGTGCCTTATTAGGTGTTACATATGTGATGGCAAGCATTCTGCAGGGCTTTGCAAGTTGCGTTCTACAGAGGTCTTCCAATGTTAAAATACGCGGTACATAGAGGAGAGAAAATTCCGAAGTGTGCATCTTGTAGTGTATATTTGTATTCACCATGGTGCAAATTTATGAGTTTTTCGTCCGGAGCGTATCACAGTTCCAAAACAATGCCTTGATCCGCAATGTGTTTCATAAAGACATAAAGACATAAAAGATCAGTGCAACTATGAGCCACAAGGGCCCTTCTTGGATGCACTCTGTACACTGAACCAGTTGTCCATCAAATGAGTTGATCAACTCTCCCTGGAATACAGAAAAACAAGCCCCCTATTCTTATAATGATTGTCTATGCTGTTCTTAAAGATGTTCAGTGTGTTGCTACTGACAATGGTTTCTGGCAGCTGGTTCCAGTGTTCTACTACCCGGTTGGTGAAGAAGGACTGTTTTAACCTTGTCCTGCTGTGATTAACTTTAATTTTGAATTGATGACCTCTAATTGCATCATTTCTGTTAAATTCAAACAGTTCCCTGAGATAAGCCTGTTCCTGACCATGAACAAATTTAAAGACCTCGATGAGATCTCCTCTCAGCCTTCTATATCTAAGTGAAAACATATTC
Source organism: Ashinkailepas kermadecensis (assembly GCA_034440615.1). NCBI lineage: Eukaryota > Metazoa > Arthropoda > Thecostraca > Neolepadidae > Ashinkailepas > Ashinkailepas kermadecensis. Next base: position 117,752 of record JAOTOM010003432.1, read on the forward strand.
AATTTCTTCAATCTTTCCTCATATGCCAGGTTGCCCATACCATTCACCATTTGTGCTGCCCTCTTTTGTACTCTCTCTAAAAGCCAACAATCTTTTTCATAACTAGGGGACCAAGCTTGGACACAATATTCCAGATGTGGCCTGACATATGCACAATAAAGCTTCCTGATGACTTCCTCACTTTTGTATGATACATTCCTATTTATTGCCCCAAGCATTCTTAGTGCCTTCTTCCTGGCTTCTTTGGTCTGTTCTGATGCCCCCAATTTTGTGTTAAAAATAACACCTAAGTCCTTCTCCTGCTGAGTCACAGATAGTACTTGGCCACCCATCAAGTATGGAGCCTTGATATGCTGCCTACCTACATGCATGATTTTGCACTTATCAAAATTAAATTTCATTTGCCATTTTTCGGACCATTTCACAAGCTCGTCTAAGTCTTTCTGCAGCAAGACCTGCTCATTGTGCCCTGTTATTGCCCTAAAGACCTTCAATTCATCTGCAAATTTCAAAACCTTACGCTTAGGCCACTTTCAATGTTATTTACAAACATAATGAACAATAGTGGTCCCAGTACTGACCCTTGGGGGACTCCACTAAGAACATTTTGCCGTGATGATTTTGTACCATTTAGCATCACTCTCTGCTGTCTATCTGAGAGCCACAACCCTATCCATTTTAGGATGTTACCCACAATACCATGGGCCTGAAGCTGCATCATTAACCGTTTATGAGGTACGTTGTCAAAGGCCTTGCTAAAGTCAAGATATGCTACATCAACCTGATTTCCCTTATCAAATTGTTCTGTAGCAAAATTAAAAAGTCCAAGAGATTTGTGAGACACGATCGCCCTTTTCTAAACCCATGTTGAGTATCTTGAATCACTCTGTTTCCTTCCAGAAAACTAACTATTTTATCCTTGATAATTGATTCAAGTACCTTGCAGACTAGTGATGTGAGGCTTACTGGCCTATAGTTTTCAACTTTCCCTCTCTCTCCTTTCTTGAAAATAGGAACTACATTTGCCCTTTTCCAATCTGTTGGAATTTCATTTTGTGAAACTGATCTACAAAATATTATACTGAGTGGAATTGCCAATTCTTTTTCAGCTTCCCGCAATACCCTAGCATTGATTCCATCAGGTCCTGCTGCCTTGTTTGGCTTTATTTTCCTGACATAATTCAAAACAACATCACTGTCAATGAAATCAACATCATGCAACTGATCACCTGTTGCTGGGCTGTGGTTCACAGTTGGCAGATTTGTCACATCATCCAATGTAAACACTGATTTAAACTGCTTGCTCAATTCCTCAACCATCTCACTATCCTCACTCAATATAATCCCATTTACTTCCAGTGGACCAATTGTGCTTGAAACTTTACTTAGCTTGTAGAAACTAAATAACTTTTTACTGTCCCCATTACAGTTCCTAGCCAAATCCAATTCTTTTGCTCGCTTTGCTGCTCTGGTTTTCTGTTTCACAGCGTCTCTAGCTTTTTGATACAACCTTAGATTTACTATATTTGAAGCTTCCTTAAATACTCTAAATGCATCTTTCTTAGCCTTAATTGCTTTTGTCAAATCTGATGTAAGCCATGCTGGCTTTCCTACTCTTCTTTTGCACCTTTGCTTTTGGGGGACATGTCTAATCTGAATGTCCCTCAAGTAAGATTTGAACTTTTCCCACATTTCACAGGCATTTAAATCGGAGAATTCTTCTTCCCATTTTATGGCACTTAAAGCTGCTCTCATGCAGTCAAAGTCTGCCCTGTTAAAATTTGGAACCTTTGCCAAATTATCCTTGATTGTCCCTGCTACATGTGCCTTGAATCTCACTATGTTATGGTCACTTCTTCCCAGAGTTTCTCCTACAGTCAAGTCTTGAACTAAATCACTTAAATCAGAGAAGACAAGGTCCAAGAATGAGCCCTGCCTAGTTGGTTCTGTTACAAACTGGTGTAAGAACAGGTCCTCTTCAAGTCATTTCCTAAACAGTTTACATGCTGGGGAGCCAACACCAACATTTTCATATCCTTTTAGATTAAAGTCACCAAGAATAAGGCATTTCCTCTGAAAGTTTCTACTGATTTCCTCACAAATCACCTTATCAAGCTCCAGTTGCTGAGAATGTGGCAAGGTTCCTGATCGGTACAAAGCTCCGTATTCTCAGTTTATTGCTGTTGCCTTTTCCCACAGAAACATCAAGCCAAATGGACTCCAAAGACACATTTTTTACCCCATCTGCTACTTTTTGAGAACTGAATAAGCTATTCACATAGAGCATTACACCACCCCCTTTCACTGCTGGACCCCTATTGCATGAAAACATATTGTATCCCTGGATCTCATAGTCCTGCAAGTTATCCCCAAAATACCCCTCACTGACCCATGCCTCAGTAATGCAAACAAAATCTGGTTCCTCATCAGCAACATAACACTTGAACTCGTCAAATTTGGATCGAATACTCTGAGCATGAAGCATCATACACTTAAGAAATGTTCCATAACCATCTTTGGTTTTTTCATGCTGAGTAGCTCTATCATCTCTGGATGAGCTACCACTCTGCCCCCTTGATCTACTGCCATCCCTATTTGCTGACTGTGAGGTTCTATTGCCTATGCTGTCACTATTGGCATATTCATGAGATGGTAATGCCACTTCTTCCCTCCCCACCCCATTATCTAGTTTCCCTGAAGGACATGTTCATACACTTTACTTAACACTTGCACCCCCTTCTCGGAGAAGTGCAGGCCATCCCTTTGATAGAGGTCCCATGAACCATAAAACCTGCACCACTTGTCAACAAAGGTCAAACCTAACTCATTGCAGAGCCTACCCACCCTGGCATTGGCTGCCAGCGCCCTAGAGCTCCACTCAGGGGAGACTTCAGCCCTGGGCAGAATAGCTGTCACAATAACTCTGCTTTTGCTCTGCTTCAGGGTGGCCAGAAGGGCCCTCCCGCTGCATCATGACTCGAACATATCGGCACAAGCGCAAGAACCTCTACCAGCGCCAAGCGGAGGGAACGCCAGCTCATTTTAACACGCTTGCCCACTCAGCTGCACACGAACAAAAATAGAAAGGCCATCGGTACCGACAAAAAGGCACGAAGACAAAACTAATCAAAAAGTTGCAGTGAGGATGGCAATCCAAGTAAAGTTCTCACTCCAGGAGTAGCAATAACCTAGCGCTATTTTACGATGCAGCCGGCTGCTTCACCATATAGCGGTATCATTCCCTCACGCCAAACGATCGAGGAGGGGAATTGCAATAAAGATAAGTGTCGCGGAGCGCCTCGGTGTCGCAGCCAGTTAATGCGTCTGTTTCGAGTGGTTGAAGTTCGACAGGCTTCTCCTTATCTGACAGGCTTTTCCTCGTACAGCTCCCACCCAGGAGATGGCAGCAAATGATAAGCGTTCGCCTAGCCACGATATTAATGCTGACCGATCAGCGCCTGCAGCATCGGGCTCATGATCATGATCTATTTACTTTTAAGCAGATCATTCGGTCCGGTGCCATGCCCCGAGGGCACGGCCTCGCCTCTGTTCACCGGACCCGATAAATCGGAATAGCCCCGTCGTGTACACAACGCAGTGCTAAAATAATGGCTCTTCGTAAGGTGTGAGATGTCGAAACGAGTACAATAGGATGCCGAAATTCGCCATGAAAGCGATGTCGCTTCACAGCGTATAATTGCTTCAAGCACAATTTTTAGCCAACAGCGTACTCATACGTTCACCTTTTCCCTTTGATTTGAGATACCTAATTTAGAGATAGCTATTTTATCGATAACGATACAAAATATCTACCCTTGTCAACTGATATTGTATAACAGACCACATGATAGGTAATCCCTTCACCTAGAATGGTGCTCAGAGACGTTCCTGCATCACAATCCGCAATGATGAGTGTAAGCATGCTACTTATCAACAATATACTGTTAGAAATTAGATATGAATACTTCATGAAGACTCATCACGAAGCACGTTGTCGATACTTCGTTGATAGTGGTGTCAATTCAGTGTTCAGGAAGTGGTATATTCCACTTTATTTCATGAATAATTTATCGCTGGCACAACGTGCCACGGAAGAAAATCTGAGAGTAAGCGCGTGAATAAGACTTTCTCAAGGTTGCCGAAAACTGGAAGCTATGCCGTGAATATAGTGTTCGCGTGCATGTACGTGTGTACAGCAAAAAAAGCGAGGTAAAGGGTCACAAAATATACAAAGGAGTATCGCAGACATCGGTGGTCTATCGAACGTGACTTCCTTCCTTCGCCTGTGGCACCGAGACTCGGCGTCCTAGTTCGAACGTCGCCGGTTCATTTTTCGGTGAGAACTTAAGCCAACCAACCAATGAAAAGGTCAAGATGGATCCTATGCTAATATAGCAATATCTTGATATTCAATATATGGCACAGGAAACAGAATATGCTCGATGCTCAAAATTTCCACGCACGCTTACCACAGACAATGTAACTTCTAAGAAAACTGTCACGTATCAAACCACTGAGAACACAGACAGCGCCATCGGTAAAACAAAACAGCAACAGAATAACGGAGGACAACAAACAGGTTTCAAGCTGATCCAGTTCCCCGCACGTGCCCATGCGGGAGAGTACCATGTGTCTTGGGGATCCTAGCTGGTGTGGGGTACGTTAATTTCCTTTAGAAGGTCGGAACCCCGACCGACAGCCACGTTTCCGTTCTGAACGACAAGTCCGCCAAAATGATCTGTTCACGCACATCCACCAAAATGGTTTCTACACTCACGTCCGTCAAAATGGTCATTGGTCTGTGCCACACGTCGGATGCTGCGCTTGTTTGCTCGATGTACGTCGCATGTGTATCCAGTGGCCCAGCTGGGAGCGGTGCAGTGGCTCTGGGCTGCGAAAGCCTGGCATCATGGAGGCGGAAACCTCCATGAGGCGGAGACATCCGGACACATCATGGAGGCGGTGTAATGGCGGCCTCCGGAGGTCAATAGCATCACGGAGGTCGGGAGCTCCCGGTGTAATGGTAGTCCGTGAGGGCAGTGACGCCATGGAAGCCAGGCAGCTACCCAGGCAGCTACCATTGCACAGGGCCTCCTCTAAGGAATTTTAACTAGGTGGATTTCTTGCTCATACCTAATCAGCATAATATGGGGGTCACTGGTGGATCTAGCTCACCTGTTTGGGGAGGCCAACTTTCGGCGCAGACCCAACCCTAAACCCTTTCCCCCATGTAGCGAACCTAAGGTTCGCGTTATGGGAGGGGGTAAACGGATTTGGAGGGTGACCAGCCTACCACTACTTTTGGTTTAAAGTCACCGGATTTCGACCACTATTTTTCAAAAGGGTCCTTTTTATTAAAAAAATAACTTGTGACCAACTTAATTGTCCTGTGGAGGGAGCCCGATCTATCACCATCGTCTCTGAGTCACCGGACTTCAACCCTAAATCCCCCCACACACTGTTCGTCGGTTTCTCTTTTGGTATCCCTTGGTAAGTCACCTTAGACTGCTGAAGTTACATCTGAGTAATTCACTGTAAAATGCAACATTTTCTAATTTCAGGCATTCCAGTTCATAACGCCCGATTGCCACGATGCCAAAGTTCGTGCATGTGTACGCCCGCCTTGCGCATTCGGCGCATTCGCCACACTTCATGTGCGATTCTACGGTTTCTGCTACGCCTCCTACGATTTGCTAATTGCTATCATATGATAGTCTTGCGCCATATTTTACGCCATGGTGTGTTTCACATGGGGTTCGCTGGGAAAATTCGATAAATTTAATTCGATGATTAGCTCTCTTCTTCCCACATTTTCTGGTGCTTAAGAAATCTGGATACACGCTGAGCTTTTGATGCACTTCATCTCTTTGTTACATATGCTCGCAAATTGGCTACCGAACCGAGGCCCTGGCTCGGTGTTCTTTTTTTGGATCTGTTGCGGTTTTCTTCCTCTACGGATGTGTTTTAGGGCTTTAGACAATTTTTGATAAGGACTTGGTACAATTTTTTAGCCCTAGGCTCTTGCTAGTGGTTTGTGCACCGATGAATTTTGTTATGTACCAGCGCGTTTTCGAACACCGTGATGCGTTTATTTAGTGTCCGACCTTTTTGTTCTTTTTAGGTCCAGGACGCTGTTTGCCAGGCCCAGTCTGTTTTTGAAGCCTTCATGCGGTCGCATGACCCCGGTGTGCTTTGAGGACCTCCGGTGTGTTCTTTTAGAGCTCCTGGTGTGTTTATTTAGGGATGCAACACATGCTTGAAGGCCCTGCCGCTTTTTGCGAGACTCGATGCGCATTGGAGGGCCTGGTGCCTTTTCGGCCTCCCGTTGTGCTCCTGTAGTTCTGCTGTTTATTTGGGGCTTCTGATGCACATTTGTGGCGCCCCAGCACGACTTTGGGGTCCTGGGGCGACTTGTCGGGCCCAAGCGCGTGGTTCTGGGGGCCAGACGCCGGTGTTTTCCGCTCGACGCGATTCGAGCGTGCTGAGCGTTGCTCAGCACGCTCTGAGCGTGCTGAGCAAAAAGTGTATGCGATATAGGGTAGCGGGGTTGCTAAGCATTGGGTGACGATAAAAGTGTAAAGTGTTAAAAGTTTTTAAAAGTAAAAATGTTTCAGGCATCATTGCATTGTCGTGTGTACTCAGGACTGTAGATACAAGATAATACAAACCCAAATCATCATGTATGGGGAAGCTGAACATTGCTTTGTATGCGGTGCGGGATAAAATTATTAAACCCTCACAGGTGAAAAATTAATTTCAACCTATTACTACCCGAGGATTAAATGAATTTGATTGCCAACTCGCGGTTTAATATAGTTTTCCAGTCAAGCACTACCAAATTCACAGCTTATAGCTGCGAAGTCGAGGCTTGAAAATACCAATTTTCCAGCGTGAGACCACAAATAATTTTCATGTACGGCTAATGCTTGCGGGTCGGAGGACGAAAATAAAACAAACTGAATCGCATCTTGATTGGAGAATGTCTGAGGCGTTGCAAAATGACCTCACGTTTTCTACATACCCGATGATTAATATGTATTAATCGTCACAGGACGTTCCATAACCTCCACTATACCACATCGAATAACATTCTCGGTTTAGTACGTGATGGAGTGAATAAACCGTCTTTACTGCGTGGGATAATGACCTTAGCCAAAGCCGCCAATGAAATAATGTATAAGTTCATAACTTGCATCTCCTTCGTTGACCTTCCTTTCCTCTCTGATCAACAGCCTCTAATTCACGAAATCAATGTAGAACTGAACAACGGCTAATCACCATACGGCGTGGAACAGCTCGTTATATGGGTGAAAATAGTGGAACGATGTACGCGAAATCATAAATTAAATCAGTGAAAACTCCTTTAGATCAAAATTCAACGATATTTCCCGACGCTGCGACTATATTGTCTTCATCAGGAAAGCAAGATATAGACAGAGACAGAAAATATTGTTTTAAAGAATTTCTACAAAACCTGATTACATAGCTCCTTGTATCTCCGACCCAAATCTGTCTGTCTGTCCACAATCTGTCTGTCCGACAATTCTGTTATATCATATCGATTGAAACGTTCGGCTTAGCACGTGATTAAACAAGTAATTTATATATTCGGTGCGGGATAAGACTACTTGGGATACTCTGGTTCATATATCTGCTACATTTTTCCCACTGATCATCGGCGTTTCTCACACTGGTTACGCTGCCAGACTGCCGTAGGAATGATTAGATATGGGAATAAAAAGTACGCTGCATACAGGAAAATACAGCTGCGTTGTTGCCCGAATGGAGATTAATTTAATAATCATTAGGATTGGTCAGATCAAATCACGCCAGGCCAGGTCAAGTTATACCAGGTCAGATTAGGTTGGGATAGGTTAGGCAGGCATAGGTTCGGTCAGGTCAGGTCAGGTTCAGATTAGCTAATTTTGTGCTAACTCAATTCAAATCCGCTTTGAGGAAGCAATGGGCTGGCATGGGTACATTGAGGTACTTTCAAGATTTTTAACACACCAACATTGCGAGGTTGGTGTGCATCTAGTAGTACAATATATTCGTTAGTCGGTGTTATTATTGCAAGACTATGAGGCGTATATAGTACACAACATATTTATTTACACGAGCCATAAGCGCTGTTGGCCGAATATGTCTTCTTCAATTCATGAAGAATAAAGATTAATCAAGTCTTGAACTGATGTCGGTTCTCCTTCAAAGCTCGATGATTGTGAGCAATAATCTTATAATTGTTGGTTCTCATTTCCTAGCACGTCAGAAAATCAAGTAGCGGCGGCCTTATTTATCAGTCTTTTCACGCAGATGTGTTTTGAGAGCATCGCTCTCCTACTTCGTTACGGCCGAATTTCGTTCCGACGGCGCTCACTGAAATGAGTTCTGCACAATGTCTCTACGTGCAGTCAGGAACAGCTCAACTACTCCCTCCATATTTTTTATGTTTCGCAGATGAGACTATCCAACACATCGCCCCTGCAATGGGCGAAGAGTGGGACGAATTCTGTAATAAGGACTGCGACTGTAGTGTTGGAAGAATCCACCCTGACGGTCTCAGCATCGGCGTGGTGGAGCTCTGGGTGGAAGAGGAAGGCATGATCTTGGACAGCTTCCGTTGGAAGGCGGCTCATGCAATGTATGGCCTGAACTTTATTGGCCGACACAGGAACATCAGTCAGTTGATGTACGTCATGTGCGGGTTTAAAAGTGGAAAGAGTGAAGTCGAGTGGAGAAGTTTTTTTACGATGATAGACAAGCAAAGCGTGTTGAAGCGGTGAGGTTTGTGCGGCTGACTTTTTGACGGAATCGCTGTTTTTTCAGGTCACCCGTGCGGAACCGGCGGACCGAAAGGTACGGCATCAGTCCGAGTACCATGATAGTGAAGTTCATGTGATGAATGATGCGATGTCAAGTGATATATATATATATATATATATATATATATATATATATATATATATATATATATATATATATATATTTATATATATATATATATATTATATATATGTGTGTATATATATATATATGTATATATATACATATATATATATATATATATATATATATATATATATATATATATATATATATATATATATATATATATATATATATATATATATATGTATATATATACATATATATATATATATATATATATATATATATATATATATATATATATATATATATATATATATGTATATTTTACATATATATATATATATATATATATAAACATATATCAAAATGCATTACTGATTTTCTCGGCATGACATCTCCATGTGTTTTGAGGCGTCCTGTTTATGACAACCATTTATGCTGGTATCATAAAAAAGAACACCCGATAGTGCATTCAAAACGTGTGTTAGAGGCTGAAAAAATCGGCGCTCATGACACCCTGCAAGGGTGGCATGAATAAGCAACATACTGCAGAGGTGGTAGGATGATGTGTGTGGGTATATAGACATACAATAACAGCCACATATAAAGGCATCTATAAGTATATATAGATGCACCTATAGGTTACGACCAAAGCAGGTGTGGTAAATGAAAATCGGGTGTAACACCCCAGTAGGGAGTTACTTATCGAGATTAACACCCTTCCGTGGTGTAAAGAATGACAAATCAGGTGTCAATGGAACCCGGAGCGGGTGTTACATTTGAGAAGGGACACCCCGTGTGGGTGTTATGGTGAATTGCTATACCCGAGACGGGTGTCATAGGTTTTAAAAGGGGTGTCACCGACACTCTTAACGGGAGTAGCTTGATTTTTTAAAGGGTGTTAGCCGTCATAATCGACACTCCGGATGAGGATTGCTTACACCCTACAAGGGTGTCACAATTCCGTACACCCCGAGTGGGGGTAGTGGAGATGGAATTGGACACCCGACTTTGGCTCAGAACACTCCTCACGGTGCTCATTTTGGGCCGGTTTATCGTAACCCCGCTCGGGGTGTTAAAGTGTTTCTCAGTGCAGTAGTGTTATCCGGAGTGTTTTTCAGTGCAGTAGTGTTATCCGGAGTGTACTGACGGCCGCTGAAGACAGTGGTGTCGTTGGAAGTCGGGAGCCCTTGGTGTAATGGCAGCCGCCGAGTACAGTGGCTTCGTGGAGGCCGGGATCTCCTGGTGTAATGGCAGCTGTCAGGAGCAGCCGTGTGGCGGAGGCGGCACCTTATGCAACAGCATGAGCCGCAGAGACAAGTGGCGTCGTCGGAGCGTGTCATCTCCGATAGCCCTCTGCCATTATGGCCGTCCACAATGTACGCGGCGATGGTCCATCTTGGATTGGGGCCAATTATCTGTATACGACGTCGCCGCCGCATGCATTTAAAGCCGCTCGCGGAACAAAGCGCTCAGGGCCCTGTTCACGGGACGCCGCCGCATGCTGCGGCCGCTGCGGCTTTGCAGTCAAAATAGGCTCCGCCTACCGCCGAAACGTCATCAGCAGTGGTTGGTTGGTTATTGCTGGGTACTAATACTAAAGGTTATTGGTTTTACGACACGTCGACCGTTGAGTCATATAGCGTCGCCAATCTCTCACGCCGATTGTCGCGGGCGAAGAGTAGCGACAGGTGAGACTCGAACCCACAATCTTTCGATTGTGAGACGAGCATCTTACCCCTAGACCACTCATCCTCTCATCAGCAGTGGGACGAGCTTGAACGCCGTCTCGGTCCACCGCGGCCAAGGCATGCGTTAAATCTTGCACATAAATTTCACTTATGAATGTAAGTTACAGGGGCGTCAATATGCATCTTCTTGTGGGGACCATGGCCCCACCACTGTTGATCGTGCCCCCCATGTTGATGTGGCCCCCAATAGCCTGTGCTAGTTTTATGCTCATGAGAAGAAAGATAAAGTTAAAAATTGAAACACACCATGATACTTAGAAAACATCGATTATGCCAAATAACGCATTTTTGTACTAAAAAAGGAAGATTATGATTGGATTGTGGATTGACTGTCTACCTTCAGTTCGAAAATGAAAATGTGTGCAAAACAAAATTGTCAGATTTCCTTCCACTTTTTAACCACAACTTTGCATGATAAGAAGTTGAGATTAGCTGTGCTCATACATTATGAACTTAATTGTCTGAAACATCTGCAAAGCCACTAGTTAACAATTTCGTTTTCATACTGATACTTGCATGCACCATCAATGGCAAGTACAATCGTATGGAGCTTGAACTGAATTCATTCAACTCTCCCAATTTCCAGTCATTGTCAAACTTGCATGCAATCAAGTCGAATAAAAAACAATAACATTGCTGCCATTGAGATTGTGGACATACAAGCTATAATTACTTTCAGCAGCCCACCCATCCCACCAGTAGCTATATATTTACCTAGTTACATACGTGCCCAATGTGCATATATTCAATATTGATATGACCTACCACAGTCCCAACCTGAACAAACAAGAGGCATTCGTGAGCCAGATATATCTCCCAGCCTATGGTGTGATGATATAATAAAGTCAGCAATAAGCTGCATGCACACTGCATTATAATTGTTCTACTTGAAGAAAACAATAAGTATTAAGCCATAGTTTGCATGACTTTCTGAACTAAACTTATCAAATTATGCAAGAACATCACCGCAGCTGCCGCCCTCACCATCGGCAAGCTTCAACACATCTGCCGCCCCCACCACCGGCCAGCTTCAACACAGCTGTCGCCCTCACCACCGGCCAGCTTCAACACAGCTGCCGCCCTCACCACCGGCCAGCTTCAACACAGCTGCCGCCCTCACCACCGGCCAGCTTCAACACAGCTGCCGCCCTCGCCTCCGGCCAGCTCTCCACAGATTTGTCGTCGGTGCTTCAGATGTCCTGCTCGGAGTAGCTCTTCATTGACACGGTGGCGTCGCGGCCCATAAAGTTGTTGACGACGGCGAACTCCATCAGCGAGAAGACGGACAGAGAGCACGAGAGGATCCACGCCTTCACGTACGAGACGGGAGGCAGGGACTGCTGTGACTGCTGATTCTGCATAGCCGCCAGCACAGCCAGGGAGGAGACGGTGTTGGGTGGCTGGGTTAGCATCGGTCAAAATTGTGTTGACGGTTTCAAGCGGAGGCTACCTGATTGGAATGCATCGACTGTCTGATGACTGATTCTATCTTTGACGGAATTTTTCCGATAGGTTATCTGTCAACTGCAGAAGTGTTACATGTCTTGACAGGAGTAGTTGACGAGCTTTTGACATGATTAGACGAATGCAGGATTCATGGATCATCATTGGACCCTGATCAGATCAGGAATTTTGCAGTTGACAATAATAGATGGATCGACGCCGGTACGCAATTTAAACGAGGCTATACAAATGCACTGAGACAAAAATAAAGTGCGTAGTATTCTGGCCAAAGAACAACCCGCGACCCTGTGGGATAATCATGGACGCCGAATCCGAAATCAGCACTCACAATTACCCAAGAGTCAGCTTTGACCCATTCTCGCCCCATGTGCTTGAGTTGACCTGTTGTCCGGAAAGGTGAAAGGTGAGTTCATCCAAAGGTGAACCAAACTGTTTCAAATGGTAATTTTTGGTGCTAAATTCAAATTCAGCGCGTATTGCTAACCATTGAGCATTTCCGAGCGGAGAAAGCCAGTACATGCGAAGACACCCTGCGCTTTGCATGCCATCAGCTCGATAATAATACCCACTTTCCACTTTTTGGATCACTGGGTGTTCTGCAATATCACTTTAAGCCCTTTGTGTTTCCAAAATATCAGTTTTATTTTCGCTCATTGTCTGTGGATCAGCGGTAGCAGACACGCGCTGGACGTGCTCACCGGTGTTTCTCAATTTTCTGAGAAATCATGTGTGATTTGTGATATTCTGTCTGATATACAAGTGCTCAGGTGAGGTTAAACCGTTCGCCTCGTTTTGCACATTTCATTAATAGTGCCTGAAGACACCATTTTATAGTTCCCAGGAGACAATTAGACGACTAGTCCAGTTTTAGCGTGCAGATTAACCATTTTTTTTCCACTCCTAACTCCACAAAGGTCATCTGACCTCAAGTTAGTTCATTGATCTAGGATAGCCTTGGAAAGACCAACGACAGTATTTGAGTTATCTATTACCCTACTACATCCACCATTGAAGATTTTGGGTAATAAGTTACGTTATGCGTCAGAGTGCTAATCAGTCTCGTGGGTGTATTTGTACGCTCCCCTGAAGTTTTCCACGGATAGCGAAAAACGGCGCACGGTGGCGCGCCGAACTTTTACACACCTTCTCCCACATCAATTTGGCATGTTGTGTGCAAATTTTGAAGTCAGGTCATCTATGGTCAACGAGTTATTCAAGGTCAAGTGAGATCACCTCCAGAGAAGTTCAACCAGCCGTCACGCTTTAACGGATGAAGACATTTTAATGAAACATTTAGCGTTTGCTTATCTTTAGGGATGCAATGAAACGCACCTGAGGATTTTTTTTTCGTTTTTGATGCCAATTAGTCTTGCATACTTGCCCATTGGGGCTAAAATAGAAGATTCTGGCGAAAGTAAGCATTTTTATTAGAGCAAGTTGACTTAAAACAACGTTTTGCAGACCGCTCTATCCATTAGAAAAGAAAAATGAAAGAAATTTCAAATGCAAAATTTTGAAAATTTCAACAAATTAAAATGTTGATTTTTGGGTTGGCAGAAGTTTTAGGGCCATGGTCAATTTCGCGTTCCTATTATAATTCCAATTTTTTTTTGTTTTTAAAATATCCCCAAAATGAACTCCCCAGAGCCAAAAACATGTCAGTCGTGATCACATACCCCCTAATGACGTCACTTTTTGGAGATGCAATTTTTGGGGTAGCTTCGTACCCTACTCGTCGAGCGCTTTCCGATCACACCACTTTCGTTTCCGTGCAACCCTTAGTTTGGAAATTAGAGAGGGGCAGAAAAGGACCCCCGAGACTGGGTGTGAAAATCTAACCGGAAAGACGAGGCTTAATGGATCAATGCAGACATTGGGGTTCCCAGTAAAGAAAGAAAACAGGTAGGTTCCTGATGCCATTCAAGAAATCTGAAATATGTGCCTACGCGGAGAACATAGTTACAATTTATGAGACTCTGCCTCCATAAAATATGCTGCTAAGTGCATTTGTTAACGTTAGCTTGCCTTCAGATTTCAATTTAATCGCTACTTACACGGATATATTGCATATATTGCTACCTGGTGTATTGTCTTCTGAACCTATATTCATCCATCATAGACAGTGGGCCGCCAGAAGCGTCGGCCCGCCGCTCACCGCCGACAGGGCGCCACTGATATGGCTGGGCGAGGAACCATTCCCCGAACGTTAATGGGCCCCAACGCCAAAGTTACAGGCATAATTCCATATTTGAAACGACAGGCCATACGCGTGGCATGATTTCTGACACCATTGGGGTTGATGCCGACAGGTTACCTCGATATTGTTTATGAACATTGTTGTAGCTCTTGTAGTCGACAGCCGTATAGCCACGGATTCTTGTCTTTGAGGTCGAACTAGCGGAGCCTCATATATCCACGTAAACACCGCCTGCCATGCTCTTCACAAGTTCCTCTATTTCTCCATAGAAGTAAGGTCGTCAGAACACGTACTGTATACCAACTCACGACACGAGCAACAGTAATGAGGATAATTCAGGGCCATTTAAATGCACACTGATTTCACACATCACGCCATCACTTAGTAACAGAAAGGTCCAATATCTATATTAGCAAATACATCCTCAGTTCGACACCACTAACGGTGAGCTTCCGCTTCACCGTAAGTGGCGCAACGTATTCATATGCGACGCGTATCAACAATAACCGAACCCAAGGTGGTTTCTTGCATTACGTCACAACAAACGTAACGCGCATGGTCGTTGAATGGAAAGAATGCATCTTCAGCCGTGAATTTCCCCAATGCAATTTTGGTGTGGCAGAGCCGATGTTGCTCGGTATCGATCAAGGCTGGAACCTTCCTGTTTCCCGTGCCGCCTCTCGGCGCCCTTCGGACCCTCTGGGCAACAAATGTCGACGCTTGACGCGTATCGTAACGCGTATCAGAACCTCAATAATGCCTGAAGGCCTTATGTCAAAATGTGAAAAATGACAGGGTTAGATATTTATAAAAACAGCCGAGTGTGACATCAGAAGGCAGCTGATTTTATACCGGTTTATTTCAGACCATTGGGAATTAATTCGCTAATGTAGAACATCTGATATACATTTTAAGTGAATACAATGTGATAATCGGACACAAATCCTGGAATTGAGTGCAAAAATGACAGGGTTAAAACTTCGTGGAAGCTATTCAAGATGATATCAAACTGTAGCGCGTCGATTTTCGTTTAGAACTTTGAAAATTGTCAGCACAATACACGGAAGCTGCATAACGCATTTTATTGCAAGAAGTTGACTGGCCAATTGCTCGCATTTCACTTTGAGGGCAAGTGGCAGGGTGTAATGATTTGAAAAGACGAACTACACATCACAAGAAAGCTTGTTTCACTGTTCAAATTTAGTCATTGGAAATTGCTTGCACCTCCTGTAAAAACTAGAATATCGCATTAATCATAGCAAGCCCACTCTGGTGGTGTTCCCTCACAAACCCACCACTAGAGAGACGCTACCAGTATTATGTCCGCTCATGATGACTAACGATATTTGTTTTGTAGTTGACACAATTTTTGGGAAAACGATTCACGATGTTTTCTTTTAGCATTATAGGTCATTGGCCTGGCAATATATCTTCAATTTTTCACACTATGGGGTAGGAAAATGATGCGTCATAACCTTTGCCAATCTACTTTCGTGTTTCGATGATTTGGGGGATCATTGACGTCAAAAATAATGTTTGATGCACGAGTCCGTGATCACCAGCCTCATGGCTGATGACCAGGGCCAATAGGCGTGTTGGGTCCCGCCTTTTTACGTATATTGGGTGAAAATGGCTGCAATAACCCCTCTTTCTCCTCCGACGCAATACTGACATTATATTTTTACACACGTCAATTTAATGATCAGTTAAGCGGTGTATCAAAATAAATTCCCGCAGGTGGGCCTAGAGAAAACTAAGGGCACCGGTCTCGCATGGGAGGTGTGCCAGATAAGTCCAAAGGGCGTCGAGTGACCGAACCACAGTGGCGTCGGTATCGAGAGGAACTCCAACCTTGACTGTAAGGGCACTTATCTCACCACACGACGATAAACTGGCCTTCTTCGCGTCCTCAGCGTCCATGTCCTGCACAATAGGGTGCCTTCAGCAATGGGCGCACTATTGACCCACGATATGGACTCTAAGCCATCGTCAAGGGGGAGCAGAGCATCGGGTCATGTTAACTGGGCGGGTAAGTTCAAGTCCATCCAGTCGAACCAGCTGGCCACTCAATCGGTCGAGTTTATCCACCTGATTAAAATCTACAAAATACTGAGAAAGATGGAGGGTGTATCTGAGATGCGGGACGGTCAGGCGCCTATCTCGCAAATACCAGCGCCTTTCCGGACGGATGTGTGACTGGCATTGGCGCCCCAAGTGGATTATTTGGCGCTCAAACCAGACCTATGGCGCCGTACCTGAACATTTGCCCTCAGGGCAAAGTCCACCGGTATTTGCACATATTTTGGCGCCTAAAGTGGAACTAATTTAATTTTGTCAAAAAAAATCGAGGTAACCGTTGTGTATGAGATCAGGGTCAAACGTCATGCTGATGGCATAAGCATAATGCTCAGCGACCGTGCACACAAAGGCGACTTTAACTGACATAATAAGACATTTTCTGACGGAAATGGCGCTCTATGAGTAAATTGGCGCCGGGCCTGAAATTCCATGGATCATGCTGGCATGAAATCGAGATTTCGATTTTAGCAAATACATCACTAAATGACGGCGTTAAAAGCTGTAACTTTTCATAGATTATGCTGTATCGTAGAACATCACTTTACAATCATTGCAAGTCCTTTTGTTACTGAGCAGTTTGCTAGCACTACAAATAAACTTTTCACTTCATGATCAACCTCAATATCAGACTTATCAAACTATATCAATATCAATATCAAACTCCTACCCCGTATTGCATGGTACGTTCCTGAGAAAACAAAAATGCACGGCAAGCACGGTGACTGTACGCAAAATGATACGTGAGCTGTCCGCATAATAATTATGCACAGTTATCCATTTGTCTTGCCTTACATTTCCAGGAACAGAGCAAAAGCTGAATTGGACAACATACGCAGTCCTCTCAGAGCGCCAACTAGTAGTTCTGCTACGGCGCCAAAGTGTCCAGCTACGGCGCCAAAGTCCTCAGATTGCCCACTGCATCCGACTGCGGCACCACGCTGAAATTCAACCAGTTCAAGTTTTTCTTCTAATTGCCATAACTCTAAGCTCGCACCACTGGTAAAATGTCCCCAAATATGCAAGTATAAGTAAAAAGTATCCTAAAAGCCTTTACCCGATTCCGTGTTGAGTCATATTTCTTAAATACGGTTTCACCCAACGATGCCACCCGACGAATTGCTAGCATTAGTCCGTATACGGCGCCAAAAAGATAGGGAACAGCGCCATTCCGTTCCAGCATGCTATGTGTTGAGCTATGCTTCTTGAGTGGTAGAGATTCCATATATCTTCCAAATACGTTGCATTCAATGAAATAACTCAGCCGTTTGCTCCTTCTTCGGCAGGAAAGTATGCATATATGTGTCACATTGCCTTGAAGATATATATCAAGAAGCAATGCTTGTGTCTCCATACGGGGCCGTATTGTCCGGATATAGCGCCATTTGTGTTTAAAGAAAGAGCTACGGCAAACTGGTAGCTCACCATGAATTCCGAAGTTATTTTCCATTGTACCGGCAGTATTAATAGTGCTTTACCGTAGTCTTGCTCAGAAAAGCGTGCGATCAATTCCCACAAGGACCTATCATTCAGAAATATCCGAGAGGTGAAATAAAGTAATTAAAATCAGCGGAAAATATTTTCGAACGACAGCGTTGTAATCACAGTTATCACCTTACATTTATATCGACAAGTGCCGTGGCCAACGTGATTGATTGCGATGCTGGTAAGACTGACAGCATGCTGTCTGGAAGGATGCACAAGCGACAGCGGGCACGTTTTACGACGTCAATGCAACGTGGATTTTGCTTTGGTATCGTCGTCTCCATGCTAAATATTAGAGTGGCCTATGGGAGGGGGGGGAATTTGACACCCCAGCTTCTTCCTTGGGACGCCATGGGCAAATGTTCAATTTTAACCCTGATCCGATCAGTACAATGGATTTCCACACCTCTGCGTGCGGAAGAAACTTTATAGCTGTTTGTCGACTTCTCTACAGTGGCGTAGCCCGGATTCGGTCCGGGGGGCGAACATCTAAAGAGGGCCCCCTGCCTACTTAGGCCCAACCCCACTTTTCCGAAGCTCCTCAGATTTCGGTCAGTTCATTTTCAAAGCTAAATATATATATATATATATATATATATATATATATATATATATATATATATATATATATATATATATTTTTTTTTTTTTTTTTTTTTTTTTTTTTTTTTTTTTATATTTTTTTTTATATATTTTTTTTTTTTTTTTTTTAGCTCTTATCATATTAATTATTATTATCTATCTATATATATATATATCTATCTATCTATCTATCTATCTATCTATCTATCTATCTATCTATCTATCTATCTATCTATCTATCTATCTATCTATCTATCTATCTATCTATCTATCTATCTATATATCTATATATATATATATATATATATATATATATATATATATATATATATATATATACATATATATATATATATATATATAAGAAAAGGAAGAAAAAATGATAAAAAGGCGTGCAACAGAAAGAAGAAACACTAATAAATTAAACGAACGGAAAAGGAGTCGATAAGGCAAGATAAAAATGGACGATCCAAAAATGTTTGTGTAACGTGTACTTTAATTGTTCAATGTTGAATGGTGATGACCCGACCCGTCTCACCCACTACCCCCATGTATCTCACTATCTCGCCCACTACCCTAACCTGGCTCCGTCCGGACCGACTCATCAACTCTTCATCTCCATCTGCTTGCTCTTCGGACTCCACCCACCGCTCATCACTACGACCTTCTAGACAGCCATCACGACATCTACCAATCTGCTCTCCGGTTCCCACCTTCTCTTCTCGCCTGTCTCCTCCAAGACAACCTGCAACATCTAACATCTGTATCCGCCGGCCCTCCTCCATACTCTGCCCATCCACCTCACCCTTCATGGACACCCACAAACCAAACAGAACACACTCCACACACATTCCGACAACAGTCAATATCACCGCACTGGTAGCAGACTTGCAAAATTCACCGAAGAAGTGTCTTATGTATATTAGCTACATGCACATTATGTTTAGTGAGCTCCTCGTTGTTCTGTCAAGCTCCAATAATCAGGGGTTTCCAGCTCCTATGGGGCATCTGGCTTCCAGAATCCTGGGTTCCCAGGAGCACATCCAGCTTTCAGAATTTCCCACTCCCAGGGTTCCTCCAGCTTGCATGAGCACTCCTATCAGGATTGCTTTAAGCTTTTTTCAGGGGTTCTCTAGAAGGGCGCGTCTCTTTTCTTCCATTTATTTATCGCCACCGCATACCATGCAGATCAAGTCAATCGGTAGTAGGTGAGGGCAAGTTTGGCAGCTCACCCCCCCCCCCCCCAATCCACTGCTCCCCGGATTCATCCTTAGACAGGGAGGGGAGGGACATATGAAACACAATTGGCGCCTAAAATCTAGAGCAAGGTTTTATATGCACATAGAGTGGTGTCATCCTGTAGAACAGAAGCCGCCGAGCAGCAAAAGAAAAAGACGGGTTCTGCACCCACAGGCCTTTTCTCCCTCGGCCTATAAGTGGTCGCTGGTGAGTTCACCCATCCCTGCAGAAATTACATCCATTCGGACAATGACAATGTTTTCCCACGTTAATATTGTACCTGCCGTTTTCGAAATATCTTCAATCTCTGAAAGAGATCTACCGATGGCCGGCTGCTGGCTACAGCGCCAAGTCACGCTTTCAGTGCCATGGCGCTGTAAGCGGAAAATGACATCCATGTGCAAAGTCCTCCACTTGTCCGATGAAAGCGCCAAATGGTGCAAAGTCCATCTGATTACGGCAAAATGCAATACAATAAAAATCGTCAATTTACTGTTAAGTTACTTCATCAATCCTATCTTCCTTGATGATAATTGATCTTGATCTCCATCATGCTCATACATTTCTGCGTCATCTTTGAATAAAACACAGGCTTGGCTCCATTATTTGTGTTTCTATCGATAAACAAAGACGGATACATTTTGTACACAAGGAGCGCCATTGTCCACGAGGTCAATTTAATTTAGTCAATTACCTTTACGCACGCACTACAGCTGATTGGCGCCCATGCTGGACAATGCCAGTACAGGTAGTGCCGCAAGAATGTAGACGCCCTCCTGGACCATTAGGATACCGTTTGTCATATTATTCCGGCCATTGTTGGCTATATATGCTCCTATTTCCCACATGCATATCTTGATGAGACAAGCGTTCTCCTGGACCAGCTGATGCTCTCTTCGCAGCCAGGCATTTCCTTGGGCTAGGTGATACTTCTGTTAAAATACAGGCACCGTTTCGGATATTTAGCACTCCAAGTGAAAATGTAGGCATCTCTTGGGGCACTCAAGCATCTCTCTTGACAGTATTAGTACAGGCACCGTTCTGGTCGCCACCCTGCAGAATGTAGGCGAACACTCTGGGCCAGGCGAGCGCCACTCCTGACAGTGGCGCAGCCAGAATTTTATAAACGGGAGTGGGCCCGATCAGAACAAAAATGTGATGAAAAAGAAATCGCTTTAGGCACGCTTCGCGCGCCGAATATTTCTCGTTTCGCATGGTGAGAATCTCAAATTGTCTTGTTTCATGTAGTGTATTTTTGGTTGCTAGAGGGTGGGGCGGATCCCGGGGCCCCCTTGGCTGAGCCTCTGCCTCCTGAGAATGTAGACACACTTCTCGCAACATAGTGCAATAACTGGCCCAGCATGGCCAAAACAGCCATTGTGGAAGCTACCCATTGTGGAAGCACCCCTCTTGAGGGCCGAGTAACCTTTCTGGGCAAGCTGGGCATCTTACCTGGTAACATAGACACCCTGTTTGGGAAATATGTGCCAAACGAAATCGTATTCTTGTGGCAGATAAAGTGTAAATGATGAACCAACGACAACGCAAAAAGGCATACCGTCTGCTTTGCTCGACACCACTTTGTCAGATCATTTCCTGCAGGATCATTTCCTTCCTGGTTCATATCGATAAAATGTCTACCTAATTTAATGCTCACGAAAAAGCATGTTCCAAGTTATGGCTACAAGGGTCAAACATGAAGAAACGTACAGCATGTCAGTAAAAGGCAAAACATGTCTTAAGAATTGCCTGGCAGAAAGAAGCAGGGAGGTGTCAAGGAATACTAATAATGTAGCGTGACATTCGGCTTGAGGGTGGAGTACCATTTCCTCGGTGGCAGCACCACCAATTGAGGAAAATAGCTGGGGTGAATTCAGGTTTCACCACAATAGGCTCAGATTTTCCAGCGAGGTGACGTCGGCTAAAGAGAGAGAGAGAAAGAGGAGAGGCTGCAGTCGACCGTTCCTGGGGAAACACCCTGCTGCGGGACATTACCCTGACCCTTAATCCTTCTGGATCCCAGGGTGTGTTTTAAGACATTTTCACCGGGAAGACTAGAGTAACAAAATATGCCAAACATGAAGAAATTGCTCGGGATTTCTGGAGTTTACCTGTAGAAGTGCTATTTTTGTTTAGATGAGTAGGACATTTTTCTCCCAGTTGATAAACATGTCGAAATAGGCTCGGTTCGATCCGCCACTGGGACCAAGCGGCCCGGATTAATAATTGGTCGCAACTTCCCCTACTGGAAGCAATATCGCGCTTAGTGTAAATAGCAGTAATGCAGAGCAGGCGCTGCTGTGCACCCGGATAATACTTCCCTTTGAATCATTGGAAGTACTGAGGAAAAAATTAGGGCAAAATGTTTGTTGCCGTAACTACATAACCTGTCAGGATATATCCTTCAACTTCGTAGATTAGTAGTGCAGGATGGCCTGCAACTGTATTCGTTTTTGTTACATTAAAATGAGAATATGATTACAATGCTCGACGTTTCGGCGCATACATTCTTTCATTTTCTTGGTCCTTGACGAAGGTATGTGTTACGCCAAAACCCTGAAACCAAGAAAAAGGTATGTATGTATGACACTCGGGCATACATACATACCTATCGAATGATTGACACACAATCATCTTCTCATCTTAATGTTAAGAAGCTAATAGTACAGTTACCTCACTAATTTTTGTGTCTGCCATTCAACAATTTCGAAGATTTCATCAAAATCACACGATTACCTTTCTTCGCTGATTATAAAAATAGTCGAAAGTTACTTAGATGGTGTATATTCGGGTACAACCCTTCGTCAAACCACAAAAAATAAGCAATTCCAACTAAGGGTCCGAATTCTCACTGCCATATTTTATTATCTATGTCGATGTCGTGCCTTGCTAGGCATAGGCTTTTTGATTCCGGCGTCTCCGGAATCAAAAAGCCTATGTCTAGCAAGGTACGACATCGACATAGATAATACAATATGGCAGTGAGAATTCGACCGTTAGTTGGAATTGCTTATTTTTTCTGATTTGACGAAGGGTTGCACCCGAATATACACCATCTAAGTATCTTTCGACTATTTTTCTAATCATCGAGGAAAGGTCATCGTGTGATTTTGATGAAATAATACGTTCCTCGCCAGAGCGCTAAATTATTTATATAATTTCGAAGATTGATTCTTTTAACACGCGCCCTGGAGGGCCTCTGAAAATTACGCCCACTGGAGGGGGGGGGGGCGGGTTCCGCCCCCCCCCCCCACCTAAGATCTCGGCTCCTAGGAAAGCTGGAGGAACGAAATTCGCAGGGTGGATGGGTACAGTAGTGAACTCTATTGTGTGCAAATTTCATGGCCTTAGGTCAATATCTTCAAGGTCAAATGAGGTCACATTTGTCAAAATGTTCTTGTTTTGTGTGGCTTGGCTTGTCATTGTTATGGATCACTGTGATTGTGTTTAAATGCTCCAAAATGGGCATCAACAAAGTTTTGGACATTACTAATGATGCAATACAGATGCTAGACCCGACATTTGACCTCAGGCCACCTATATAGCAGCACTTTATCAGGTCAGTTACCTGTTCCAGTTACCGGAACCGGGCCGCCCGCCCGACTGCTCCGTCGGGCAGCTCGGCGCAATCGGCTTCGCGAAGAAAGGAGCGAAGTACATGAATAAAGTATGGAAACGCAATGACAAACAGTAGTGCATTTATGACAACATTCCAATTGATCAAGTTTGATTCCATTAACCTGTCATGAACCAGACCTGACTTGACCTCGGTGACCTAACATGACCTTGAAACTATATAGCATATCAATATATATGAAACAAGTCACTAGTGTTGCCAAGAACACTTCCCTTTTGCGAATATACGGGAAGCGCATCAGCGCCGATTTTTGTGGTCTGGCGCTAGGAATTGTTTTTAATTTAACGGCCCCTAACTTGAAAAATGTTCGGCAGATTTCAATTTTTCTTGCTTTATACGACGCGCCGGTCATTCCTAAGCAGGTACACAGAAAATCGCGTACATAGACCGGTAAAATCTGCAGTTATGTACGAAAACCCGGAGGGGTGGGCGGATTTCGCCCCCCCTCCAGTGCGCGTGTTAAGAAGCATGGCATGTACGGAGACCAAGCAAGCGCAGCGCCCCAGCCTTGTACCGTTGCCGGTTGAATGAATGGTGTCAAACACAAGGAAGCCATTGGGTGCCGCTGCCTCAAAAGTGGTTTGGGGAGCCGGGCCGACCAACAGACGACCACCGACCACCCCACCAACAAACAACGACGACCAACACCAACACACGCGGAGACACAGACCACCTGGCTGGCACGGCATACGCTGTCAGCATGACGAGCCGGCCAATCATACGCCGCCAGACTGCCCAGGCCCAATGAGCAAGCAGCAAGGCCAAGGCGGGCGCCGTCGATTCCCTTTGTTTTGTCCCACCCAGTAGATGCACATAACCCATCAGCGAGCAAGCGATCAGACCGGTCGGAGCCAGCCGGCTGGCGGTAGTTATGTGCAGCTACTGAGAGCTGCACCCGACTGGCGCGTTGACTTGACGCTGGCACGGCATACGTTGTCCGCATGACGAGCCGGCCAATCGTACGACGCCAGAGATTGCTCAGGCCCAATAAGCAAGGACGGATCTTGAAGCCGCGTGGCGTCTGCCAATGCCGCTTCACGGCTTCTCTGTGAACCAACAAGCCTAGTTGTAAATGGTGGCACCCTGCAGTCGGCGTCCCAGGAACCCAGGACGGCGTATTAATTAATTAACTTGATTGGCTCTGGGGCGAATGCATGAAATAACATTGAATTGATTGGTACTGAGGATTGGGCAGCTGAGAGTGCCCAAAGCCAGGTTCGCAGCTAGGATTTTCTGAGGGGGCCCGACTCGCCAGAAATATAATTGTATTCAGTGTGAAGCGATATTTGCCTTTGGGATTTAATTAAATAGTGACACAATTTTTTCCTGGATGATCGGCAGTCAGGAGCCCAATCGAAATTGTATAATGGGGGAAGGATGACTTATTTCTGGGGTGCCATGCTCCATGCTTCCTCCCCAACAAAAAAACTATGTCAGGCACCATGTCTTACTTAGACTACATTAGGGCGCCAAATGAGTTTGGACGCTTGGGCCGACCCCAAACCGCAACCGGAGCCCAACTTCAGACTCGTGTGTGCATCCAGAAGATACTTTTCGAAGAAAAAAAACGAGTGAAAAGAATGTCTACTCAAAATGCCAAAGATGCTTCTGGCAGACATGGGAACATCGATGTTTTGTGTTTTCTTATGATCAGCTTGCCCGGACCGAAAAGAGTAGTTTATTTTCGTGACGTCAGAAACGAGAGACTATCGCAGACAAGCGCAAGTAAAAAACCGGTACTCGCCATGCCGAATATGCTCCTGGCGACACGAAATATTTACGGGTGGGGAGATTTGCACTGCTGCAAGGCCTCTTATCGGGGTGCTATTAGGCGCTTAAGTCGTTGTTAGGGACCACAATACGTTGTTGGACTCCGCCGGCGGTGCCACACCCATGCCCACCTAACGGGTTCGCATGGACATGCGAGTTTCGAGTAATACCATGGACCACACATGCTGTGCACTACTGCGAGTAGTTGACGCCGAAACAGAAAGTACCTTTCCATGGTAGCCTGACTTAGTACCGCGCACCTAGCCATGGGGTCGTTAGCAATCTGTGCCTTTAAATAAGGAAGACCGCATTTCATGATTTCGTGGACTTCAAATGGCAGTATTAAGGCATAGAATGGACAAGTGGGCGGAGCTTATTTATGTTGGGCGGAGTTTATTTAAGTCCATGACCTCCCCTAAATAATTGTTCAGAATTAGTATTCATGGTTTACCAGGCAAATACGCCAAATTAAAATGTACATGCCGACACCGATAATATGTCATCACTCAAAGTAATCCCTTGTACCGCAAACCGATAAGATGAGTAACAACGAAAACCTTGTTCATTGTAAAACTGTTATTTAGTGGTTCCATGGACATGACAGAACAGAATTGCAGCATAGCGTGGACATGACAGGACATGATTGCAGCATAGCGTGGACATGACAGAACAAAATTGCAGCATAGCATGGACATGACATGACAGAATTGCAGCATAGCATGGACATGACAGGACAGAATTGCAGCATAGCATGGACGGGACATGATAGAATTTCAGCATAGCATGGACAAGTCGGCCGAATTTCTAATGTCCATGGGTGTATGCAGAAATTAATTCCTTGCAACTGTGTGTTATTAACAGAGCTAAAAAGCGTAGAGAAACCTGGCCCGACTGCAACTCAAGAATATGGTAATTTAGCACATAGAGGACGATAAGTGGTGTATGTTCAAGGCGAGGCCTCTTGCAATCCGTGGTTAATGCTGCAGCTCTCTGAGCTGTCCAGCGCCAGCAGCCACCCAAACAACAGTCAGCACATATCTACCCAAGCCAGAATGTATAATACAGGTGCATTATCAGCCAAGTTTGGCATTGGGGAAACGTAGAACAGTCACGCTGTCAATGCCAGCATACAACTGGCCGGGACATCGATAAAACGTAGACCACTGTCAATGCCAACAAAGAACAGGCCGGCTGACGCTCGTGCTTCGTTCGATATGGCGAGCGTAACTTGACCTCTTTCGGCTCAGGATTCCCATAAGGGTTCGTATGCCTACTACGCAAGACGACGTGCATCTGGGTATGTTCAGGTCCTACCCTCAAGCAGAAGCTTAGTCTTGCTGTGACTACGCGTGACCTGAGGTTGTTCACTTCCAAACACGACGAAACCAAACAGCTTCGCACTCACCATGTTTTATTTCAGACGTTCCACAAGGACAAATTGGAGGACCCGGCTTTCTGCATGTTCCTGCAGGTGGAGTTCCTGCAGTGACCAAGTCTGAAGTCTAAAAAAGCGCATCAGTTAGCACAACTATGTGTTTCACTATGTGGATAACTTCTCTCGTCAATATTTCGAGTTGGTAACAAACAATTGATTACAAAATGTTACTGCTCTGTTCATTTAGCATTGGGTGCAAGCTGTTCAAGCCACTGTCACACTACCAGCCATTAGCGTTGCCACAGATGTTCGGTATGGGGACAAGGTTTTTAGGTTGATAATTTTAATGCAACGTCATGTTAATGCTACATTTCATAAGTTTGTAGGGACGCATTCCTCAGTCCTCTACCGGGGCAACTCGCATGTAGACAGCTCACGAACCTAATTTTACGGTAAACCTTCATACCAAATAAGTACACTCCACCATTAAGCTGTTCTTCCGTTTCTTCCGGTTACTATGAAGTGTTCGTCCCTGAAATACGAAAAATAAATGTTACGTCATACAACTGAAACATTTTCATACACCATACAAATATCATGCATTGGTACACGGCGTCGAACTAGATTGAGGTATGAAAACAATGCGTTGCCAATATTCATTTCCCAGCATACCCTTCAACAATGGTGACCTACTTAACCCTTAGTATGGATAGGCACAAATCCAAAACTCAAATGAGGGAGGAGCCATTCACGGGCGCCAGTATTGTTTGGTTAACCAAAACGGGCGTTGGTAAAGCATGGAAATCAATCAAAGGACGTCCACAAGTCTTACTAAAAAGCAAAAATGCATGCTTGCAGAATAGTGCTCAAACAGCGCTTTTCAACAGCGGCCCTGATGGGTCGCTGTTGTCAAATAACGGGTACTGAAGTGGTACATGCATTGATGTGCATAAATAGAGGCAATATATGATAAGGGAGCTATTTCACTGAACTTATTTTTTGCTATTTTTGTTGCCATTTCAGTTCAACCGGTTAAAACTGGTGGTAGAAACTAATTGCAGCTAACTGGTGCCAACCCTGATGGCAAACACGTTGGCTGGGTGTTATGCCACTAACATTACATTACTATACCATGACAAACATTGTGCATTTGATGATGGCAAGTGGGGTTGATTGCGAACAATTTGCAATGTTGGCAAAATACGAGCCTGCCATGTTCCCCTTTGTTTTATTATATCTCCATAATCTGAAATTGCATCTTCAATGTATTATAGAATAAGGCTTGCAAAGAATATCCCGTCAGCTACAGCAAGTTCTGGTATGATGATGCATGACATTACTAAAGTTCATTACTCATGTTCATTACATTACATTGTACATTACTCATGTTCATTACTACAAGACAAGAGACAATTGGAAATGGCGATTGCGTCTGGAAATGGAAAACTTGGGATAAAACTCTGCTTGAATTTTGAACTGGAAGCACACAGATGAAGGAACATGGATGACAGGAAAGTAAAATGGAAAAAGGAAATTGGAGAGGTAAAGTTCACACCAATTAGAAGCATAGCTTGATAAAGAAATCTAGATGATCATTTGGCGAGATGGGCTGATAGAGGAGCGAGGATTCTATTGCAAGTGAAAGGAACACTTGCCAAGACCCCAATGTGTGGGAAGCTATCAAGCATCCCTGCAACAATAAATTCTAGCAACACCAGATGCCCACAATGCCCCCCCATCCCCACCCCATCCCCACCCCACCCCACCCCGGGCAGCACATCACGAAATAAATGGCAATAACATCACCAGGCAGAATGTCCTTTCATATGCCACTACGAGAGTGGATTAACACATGTTAAATGTTCAAAATCAATGAATAGACCCAGATTCAACTAATTTCGAGATATATGTTAACTAAATTTCCTGATATATCCATTTGGACGTCGTAAATTGGCATAAGAGTGTACTTCTGTAATGCTAATTTACCAAGAACATCAACTCCGATGATCATATATTCAGAAAGAATAAGCATTAACACATCATTTGAAGTGTGAACTAAAAATCAGTGCAGTGATGTCTGTTCAAGCTGCTATTTTATATTAAACCTTTAATTTACTTTCTCTTGATTTTAAATTTGTGCGATGCTAAGGTCTTCCTGGTGATCAAGGGACCTGGGAGTAGCATTGCCAAAGTAGTGCATGGCCGACCATCATTCATAACATTCAGTGCCGCTGGATTATTGTGATGTATGACCGATATTAATATGCTCAACCATCCCTACCTCCAGTTATTGCAAGCTGGACATATAATCCAGAAATCATCAAGTTGACGATTTATTATCAATAATTTGACTTAAAACGTGCATAAGCCCTCAGTGTCCAACTTAAAATGTTAAAATTGGTGCTTTTCAGCAGCCCACATACATGCATACACAAGTTCATTCGACTAGTACCGAAGTGGGTCCAATAGCACAATGGCAGACCGATCCGGTACCAGTCTGGGGGTCTTGATGCAAGTGAAATATCACATTCATTACTCCCAAAGCATCAAGTGAAGGAAGCTTTAACAACTTGTATCGGTGAAGATGTAAACACATCACTGTTGGAATTTGGGTGGCTAGTATGGCTGCATTCATTGCAAACTACGCTGAGCTTTTGATGGTACAGCAGTCACCGCGCGTGTCTGCCTCTCCCACATCACAACGCATTACAATTCATGCCAGTGCTTCCATCACATGTGCCATGTCCACCTCAGTGACAGGTAACATTGAAAAGAATGCTATAAAAGCATGTCGACCGGTATTTCGACCGTGAGCTAGCAGCTCTAACCTGACCTTGCCTATCCAGTTTAGCTTAGTGTCAGTGATACATGCGTTTAATCAAGATTATTTTTGTTTGTTCTCACTACTATATGTAGCATGTGCACAATAACTGTATAATTATTGAACAGACGTGTTGAATCAAGAGGTAATATCTTTATCTGTTATATACTGATTTTGATTTAGTGTTAGTTTCATCTTGCATCAACAATTAGTAATTTATTTTGTAAAGTAAACCAGGAAATATTTATCTTTAAAAAGTTGTTTGAAAGTTAAAATTTAAAAAAGTGAAGTTAAAAAGTTGCTTCTATCTTTAAAAGTTGTCATTTCCCAACGAAATTAAAAACAAATTCATTCAAATCATGTCAGAAAGCACCAGAGAAACATTTCACCAAAAATTGGCCAAGGGGTTCTTTTATATATATTTTTTGTTCAAAACACACAAACATAGTATGTGCAGCCAACTTTACAATAAAGTGGAAGCCTGTTTTTATGTCGGACATGGTATTTCAAGCAAAACAAAATTGTTATGACATGTTTCATAGCATGAATAAGATGATCCAACTTAGGAAATGTGTACTTCTGTTGACAAGCAAAATAATACTCAAATGGTAACTTCCAATGGGGTAATATAATAAACAATGTAAAATGCATAAACCTAACGCAATTTAACCTTTCCTTACTAAAAAATAGTTCCAAAAATTTGAGAATAAAAATCTTCAAAATACAAAATTTCAGCACAAAGCTAATATCACCCAGCCAAACCAGTATTATTGTGGTCTAAGGTATTCACAAGAGAAGTTTTACTGAGCTTTTACCTACATAAATGGAACAAAGGGGTTAGATTGGGTTAGATTAGGTTAAGCATTTTTTTTTTTATAATTCGAAAAAGGTGTACATTTTTGGGAGATAACTGATTTTCTTTGACAGCAGCTTATGCTAGGTTATAAATTTTAATTTAGTAAATATTGAGGAAAAACAATTTCTTGAAAATTTCCCAGTCTATTCGTGTTCTTAAAATGGAAGTTAGGCTAGATTGGCTTGGACTATGTTACAGTTCCTTTCGTTTTTTTTTGTTTACATTGTTTTTATGCTATATTGCCTAACACAAAGCCCTTTTTGGTGTTACTTTCCTCACCAACTTGAACCGAAAAGTAAGCATATGAGGAGGAAAGGAGTAGTCACATCATCTTAATTGCTCAAAGTAGGTACCTAGGTATTAACCTGAGAAAGGACTGGAAATTGCATGTTCATGTTAATTCCAGTATCCACAACAGCCTGTTGTTCAAAGGTATGTGAAATATTGGCACACTGACATTCAACATTTGCTGAGCAGCAAGGGATAGGTGATTACCAAGAGATAGAAGATAGGTACCTCAACCTATGTAGCATCATCCCCAGCAGTGTGCAGATTGAGGTGAAATTCATCCTGTATTTTATGTTAGTATTTTGAATTCCATGGTTTGCATTTCATTGTTCAACCAACCTAATATGCGTCTGAAGATCGTGTATTGCACTCACTATACCAAGCCACGTGCCGCCATAATCAAAACTGTTCTACTTTGCATATCCAGACTGCGCGACCAGGGTATCTACCTAGGCACCTACGTCCCTTCGTTTGATATGCAGCAAATCACTGCACGCAGGCTAAAGGAATCTATGCCTACACATCATCATAGCCTTGTTTCCATGGCAGATTTGAATTGGGATTGGATTTCCACAATGAATCGAATCCGAATTACAAGGAGCGTTTCCATGACCATTCGCGAGGAAATCAGGATTACATGTAGGATTTCCGAATCAGGATTTGGTGGGAAATCCCGGATTTGCTGACAGTCGCGGCGCACGTGCGACATTTCCCTTCAATACCCCAAAACATATGCCACATCGGCGTGGGCTGCGTCGTTACATGAGAGACTCGAAGAGAGCTTGCTGTTGTTTGCAAACAGCACAGGCGAATTTCCGTGTGTTCCCCGAACCGAGCAGCGGTGCCTGCTAAACGAGTGCGCTGAATTCCGAACACGGACTTAATTAGCATTTTAATCCCAGGATTTAAGCATTTTAAAGGTTACACTTGGCAGGGTCGGATCCAGTGATTACCATTGGGGAGGGGGCACATTTCCTCGGAGGTCTTCGGCGGAAAACTTCGCTAATTGGGGGAGGGGTACACTGGAGCATACTGAAGGGGCACTTTTCGTCCCCAAAGGGAGCGTTTTTTATCTGAGAGATGCATTTGTGGCTAACAAATCTGTTGAGCATAGAGTAAATCAATTTGTCATGGATGATGATCGGAATATTCCATAGAAACCTAAAAACGAACTTTCGTCATGAAATAAAACATTTCTGTAGGAGATATATTCCATTCGTTAAAGTGTTCGGGGGAAACTCGACACCTGGTGTTCGTAATCCTACATAACCACATTTTCGCGTTCGGAATACGGCACCCCACTACGAAATAGTTCTCTGTTTGCTCTTTGTGAGTGGTTAGATTATTTTAATCGAAAGGAACTGTATGAATATGGATCGCTTGTCCATTTCTGCGTTCGGTAAACACCGCACAATTACTGGTTCGGCCATGCAGAAGCAGCAGGGGAGGTCCATTACCAGGCGACCAAAATTCTTGGGAAATGACACCGCCATGCGAGCGATTTCAACCTAAGTGGGTGTACATGGGCGCTGAATCAATCTGTGAAAGTGTTAGCTTCGTACTGGCAGCGATCTCGGATATATGGCCCGAGGCAATTTTCATAGGTCGCGTTGCAGGTAAATCTTTGAGAGCGATTATCTCCGGTACTTTAATGCCTAGCATAGACACATAGCATATCTTTAGAATCGCAAAGACCTCTTCTTTTCATTTCTGGGGTCAGTTTTCAATTTTGAACAAATTTAAACAATTTGGTCAATTGATCTCAGGTCACGTGACCTCCCGTGACCCCAAGCCACTTGATATTCACATTTGTAACCACATTTACTATAAGGGCCATCGATTGTCTTTCGAAACAAAGAAAGAAATGATGTTTATTTATTGATAACTATTATTAATTTGCCTTCATTCTACCTGAGTTTATTGATTTTCGCACGTCTTGCTGAGTGGTCGGGTCAGTCTTTTTCTAGCGATTGACCCCAAAGCTCATATGGTTATAATTTAAGATATACACTTATCAAGCATGATGAGATGAACCCGAACGTGCCAGATTTCATGGCCTCAGGTCACCAGGTCACCTATCCAGGTCAGGTTAAATACGTCAATGGAGGTGAAAAATGGTCATGTCGGAAGACGTTGGAAAGTAACTTCAACTTTACCTTGATGTTCGCCAGCCATGAGAGCTGAGAGGTTAGCGTGAATAGTTTTTAGAGATAGCATTAATATGCCAGCATTTATTCATTTCACATGCAAAGTTAAAAACAAACACTGGCAACATACCACCATATGCACCTATATGCATAATAACAATAATATCGACATAAGAATAAACGAATCATCCAACAACAAAATTCCCTATCCACAAGCCAATGAAAATCTCATCACGCGTTTTTGTATTGGCATGCCTACATTCGCTCACACTTGATCAGCTAAAATCAACTACATATCAACGCTTACCTACTCATCCTTACAAACGCGAAAATGAACTCCTGCAGTACTGGATGATAGTTCAGAGGCAATGATGTGAAACCGGTCAACTGGTGTAAACTTATGAAGCTTTTGTGTGCCCTTGAAGATGAGAACCTTGGCGATCCGCTCTTTAAGGGATTCAGTCACTTTTGAAACGTAATCTTTGGAAACGAATAGGAAATGAATGACCGAAATGAATTTTTCACTGAGAAACCGGTGCATATCTTCAGCACTCAGAATCTGGTCCTGGCTAGGTCGTCTCAAACTCTCCATAGCCGTCGCTCTTTTCACTGTACCACGGACACCATCGCTTACGCTCTTGCCATGGGAGGTACCGAAAAAGTGCCACTCGCAGTCAACATCGAATTATTCACGGTGCGGGCAAAAGTTCACAAAATTGAAACGGTTCTTGTACTGGCCGGCGCATCCGTCTGAAACGTAGTGAATCTTTCTGAGACCAGGGACACGTGACTTCAAAATAGGAACTAACTGTTGTAAGAACGCATGGACAATAGCAGCATTGTGCTTCAGTGCATCGGATATAACACATAAACTCTGATGTACTGTGGAGTTGTCCTCTTTCCAATAAGCTACAAACAGATGAACCGTCACTTGAGGAGCGTCCCAATGATAACTCTGTACCTCACCCTGTACAACGCAGGTATAGTTATCGGCAAAATCGCCTGCAACTACTGCCTCACCCACACCGACTGAATCCTTCAACTCCTGAAAAGCACGCCCCTGTTCCTTAGACACAGTATGATGTCTGGTCAGATTGCGGATCGTCTTAGACAAGGTCGTCATAAACGCGTCACGCGGCTGAATATGATCGAGCAATGTACAACGATCAGTTTTAACCCACTGTTTGTATGTGATGGTGTCCTCCATGTTCATGTTGTCCTCGTACTCGTCCTCTACTAATTCCATGAAGGAGAGGACGCCCTGCTCCCCGGGGAAATTGAGGAAGTTTCCCATCATGCATGTTTCGTTCGTAGTGTCGCAGACGGCCATGCCCATGAGATCGTGATATGTCAGCCCCGCAACGCCTAATGACTCGACCATTAGCTTCGCATTCTGGTGATAGGTACACACACATACTGCGTGTGTACCGCCGGACCCCGCCAACACGCAGTAGACTGGACAGGGCTAGCACAATGTCTCAGTGTTCACGCGCTTCCCTCACTCAGACGACTGACAGTAATGTGTACTGTCCTCGTTTCGGCCCTACTGATAACGGCCATTGTCATCGATACCTCATCTCCTATTTCACTCCTTCCCGATATGATGCCCCCTACCGTCGTCCCATAACAGTCGCTGTTTACATCTCGACCGACCGTTATCAGTTTCGCGGTCGACTAGCTGCGATTGACCGCGCGAGTCGCAACACAAAGGTGGGAGTATCAAAACTGTGAAATGAATGGTTTTGCCAATCATTCTTATTGACTACGTAACAGGCATACATTGAATATTTATTTAGGCGTAAATCAGCACCTATCTCACTACTATGGGTCCAAAACGTCTTCCGACATTACCATTTTCACCTTCACTGTATTTATCCACACCTCCATGTATTTAACCTGAACTAGATAGGTGATCTGGTGACCTGAGGTCATGCAATCAGGTGCGTTCGGATTCATCTCATCATGCCTGATAAGTGCATATCTCAAATCATAGCCCTATGAGCTTTGGGGGTCAATCGCTAGCAAAAGACTGACCCGACCACTCAGCAAAACGTGCGAAAATCAATAAACTCGGGTAGAATGAAGGCAAATTATTAATAGTTATCAGTGAAAAAACATCATTTTTATTTTTTGCTTCGAAAGACAATCGATGACCTCTATAGTAAATGTGGTTACAAATGTGAATATCAGGTGGCTTGGGGTCACGGGAGGTCACGTGACCTGAGGTCAAATGGCCAAAGTTTTGAAATGTGTTCAAAATTAAAAACCGATCCCAGAAATGATAAGAAGAGGTCTTTGCGATTCTACAGATATGCTATATGTCTGCTAGGTTTTAAAGTACCGGAGATAATCGTTCTCAAAGATTGACCTGCAATGTGACCTATGAAAATTTCCTCAGGTCATATCTCCGAGGTCGCTGCCAGTACGAAGTTAAAACTTTCACAGATTGATTCCGCGCCCATGACTACCCTATACACCTACTTAGGTTGAAATCGCTCGCATGGCGGTGTCACCCGTTGGTTGCCCGGTGCTGGACCGCCCCAGCAGTAGAAATATTTGTTGCATGATGTTTTAAGTGTTCAGCAACCCCCCCCCCCCCTCTTCCCCTACTTCCCAATAAACATATGAAGATCAGCAAGTTGATCTAGCCAATAAAGTAGTAGTTTCCCTGGTACAAACCCACCCCTGACCTATGCATGTTTGTTGCACTCCTGTTGCACTGGCGGATCCAGGGAGGGGCCATTCCGGTCATGGCCCCCGAAGCGCTTAAAAGGGGGGGTGCATAGTGTCTTTTGGCCCCCCGAAACAAACAGAAGGCAACTAAATTAAAATGCAGTAACTTTGCCGAGGTAAAAAATAGCGTCTGGATGAAAGAATCTCCAATTTAAAAGGATGAAGAAGAAAAAAATTATTGTTTGGAAGCCAGTATGGTAGCATAGTAGATTCTGACACACATCGAGGGTTCCATGCTGCTCAAGTTCTGCTTACAGCAAGAGTTGACAAAATCGGATCCGCCAGTGTGTACACGTCCACGAACGTTGACGTGGTACAAGACGTTGAACGTGAACGTGAACGTTTTGGTAAACAAGAACAAAAATCCGGTAACATAGAAACGGTGGAGGTAGGCTTGTGCCCCTACACAGGAAATTATGTTGTCAATTATTATTTTATTTAAATTTTAATTATTATTTTGTTTAAATGGGCCCCTTTGCCAAATAGTGGTCGAAATCCGGTGCTTTTAACCAAAAATAGTGGGCACCCTCCAAATCCGTTCGACCCCTCCCGTGATGCAATTCCTAGGTACGGCACTGGGGGAGGGGGAGGGGGAGGGGGAGGGGAGGAGGCTGACGCCAAAAACCGAAAGTTGCCCCCCCCAAACCGGTGGGCTAGATCCGCCAGTGTCCAAACATGGAGTGGTTTGTATGGTTCTGAAATAACAAATTGGTATGCTAAAAGTGAAATGTTTGTTAATAGGGAAGAAAGTCTCACCGGTGTTCATGGCCTTGGTCTCACTTGTTGCTGTGGGCAAGATGGTCTTCAACGGAATTTCCTGGTTCTTGAACCAACACTTCTTCTAATACTGGGCAAAATTAACTTCTTTGAAGTCGTTGACAGCGGCCTACCATAAGATCTCTGCAAACTAACGTATCACAAAATGATTTTTAACCTTTATTCTGCGTAAACCCGGTCACCCTTCACCAAAAACCTTCCAAAAACGACGCCGGCGCTGACGACAGGGGAAGCAGGAAAAGGACGCGGAGTGAATGCTACCATATGCTTCCAACTCCTGGAAAATCCGGATTTCCTCAGGAAATCTTCTTTCTAAGCCTGATTCGGAAATCCAATCTAGTTAGCTGACGAAGGCGTTTCCATGACTTCAGAAATCCGGATTGGTAAGGAAATCCGGATTTGCTAGTGTCATGGAAACGGGGCTCATGACATTAGTCAATTGGCTTGCCTCATTTTCG
Organism: Ashinkailepas kermadecensis; assembly: GCA_034440615.1. NCBI lineage: Eukaryota > Metazoa > Arthropoda > Thecostraca > Neolepadidae > Ashinkailepas > Ashinkailepas kermadecensis. Next base: position 154,300 of record JAOTOM010003432.1, read on the forward strand.
CCATGTTCACCCTCAGTAATAACTCCACGCTTCCAGCTCGTAGCTTCTTTCTCCGCAACAACTTCGTTTCTTGTCGGAGCATGGTCACAAGCTTTTCTCATGCTTTTCTGGCGCGACGCGCGGTCTGATGGTCAGCTGACAGTTGACCTTGGCGATCAGCTGAGCTTTCAACTGTAAATATGTAGTATTTCGTGGACAAAAATAAACAGTCTGAAACCAATTCATGGACGCTTCCTCAACAGCCAATCACAACCAAGCTTTGATTCTTGCGACCAAATGAAAGGATCCGTTACATGTGGTGACGTCACGCGACCACCTAGTAGCTGATATACCGACTACGACTTGAAACACTTAAAAGTGGCATAATTCCCTGGACAAATTGGGCCGTCCATGGAACTCCGATTGAGGTCCCATGCAGATGACGTCCATGGAAGAGCAACTTAATGTCAATAGGGAATCATGGACATAAATTGTTCATGCATGCGTGGCGTCCATGAAACTACCAGAAAAAAACTCACTTATGCCCACGAAATTCCGGGTTTCGGGGAACACACATTTTGTTGTCACCGAACTGTTGTCAGGAGCTCCGGAATGTTTTGCTTCCGACACCCGCGTGAATGCTGGGAGCTCCAGGCCATTGATGCGACATCTGGCCTACTGTTGAGACCAAAGTCAGCTTTGGAGCCCCCAGGATGACATTGAACGGCAATTGTGCTTTTGGGGGATGGGTCTCCGGATCGTGTTGGGCTTGCGAGCCGTTGCTTGGATGACCACATGGCTCCTATCGAGGCAGGGGCGAATCCATTAATTTTTATTGGGGTGGCGGCACTTGTTTTGTAGGAACTCTAAACCTCCGGAGTAGATCCTATTGCCCTTTCTACTCTGAGGGGGTGCCATCAGTTGAACAACTCGTTGAGCGAAGGAGAGGGGTGCACTTGAGCATCTTGGAGGGCCGTCACATCTGTATCGGGGGAGTGGCAGATGCGCTCAGTTTCTCCTTCCCTGAACCCGCCACTGCGTTGATACTCTGGGCTCTTGGACTAGTGCCACCTGACATATGTTAGGCTCCCCGATCAAATATGTGTGCCTTGTACCTTTGATTAGCCAGTATTATGCTCCTAGGGGTCTGGGACTCCTGGGCTGCTTCCATGAGCCAAAACCACTGGTGGGGGCCCGGGATATTGGGTGGGTCCAGAGTCACCGCACGGCCAGCATTACTCTCCAGGATACTGGTGAGCCCGAGGAGGCTTTTGGAGTCCAGGACGCTACTGGGGTCTTCGAGCCGCTGTTGGGAGTCTCGGACCACCGCTTGACCCATAGGTCGATATTGGGCCCTGTGCCACTGTCGGGGGCGCAGCTTAATGCTATTTGCCTTCGGCTGCTAACCAGCCTTCAAGTCGTTGGTATAGATCAAAGTATAGCCAAAGGGTTTAATTTGCAAGTATTGCGACAGTGACGAAGGTCCATACACGACGTTTTGCGACCGTACTTCGGGCGTATCGACCAGGCCTATCGACTATCGATGAGGCCTGGATCACGTCTGAGCGCCCTGGGCGCCACAGACGTGATCCAGTCGGCATCTGGCGGCTGGGTGGGCCTCGGCAGAGCCCCTGAGCCTGCAATGGCAAGCTTTGTTGGTTGGAATCGATGAGGCCTGGATCACGTCTGACCGCCCTGGGCGCCACAAACGTGATCCAGTCGGCATCTGGCGGCTGGGTGGGCCTCGGCAGAGCCCCTGAGCCTGCAATG